>CAUYQG010051446.1:0-63676 GCA_963574415.1 Tarsius wallacei | reverse complement strand
AAAAAAAAAAAAAACTTATCAAATGTCACTTAGCACAAAAAGTGGCATATCTGGAATTCAAATACAGGTTTATCCAGACTTGAAATCCTGCAATTCTTATTCTTCTTTAAAAAGCTCCCCAGGCAATGGGCAGCCAGTGCTGGTAGTCACAGGACTGTACCATGCCACTGCTTGGTGTTAGGTGTCTCTGGGAATATAATCTGAAGCAGGGAAGAAAACATTCTCGGGTCCACCCTTCTCATTTCCCACCTCCATCTCAAACACACACCCCATTTTCAGGTCACTGAACAACAAAAAAAACCTAACTTCTCAGTTTAGGTGGAATAAACTAAAAGGTCACAGGCAATATTCGAGCCAAGTCTTGGCCCCAAAGAGGAGATCCAGGTACAAGGCATCGAATTTTCATGAGTGTATCTTCTTCAGCATTCTTCAACAGAAAATCCCAGGCACACTTTCTTCTGTATAGCAAAAGCATGGTGGTTAGTGGCCACATACCCTTTTAAAAAGTCTTAATCCATACAATGTGTCTTACTATGTCTGAATCATCTCTCAGACTTGCCGTACAAGAGGTGCAACGCCATGAACAAAAGGTCAAGGGGCAGGAGAGAATGGGCGAGAGACTAGGACTAGTGGGAGGACCAGAACAACAGTAGCACATGGCTGGTGGGAAGCCCAGGATCTTGGGGCTCTTGGAAGTCTTGATGACACACTTGAGTGCCAATGTTATGGTGAACTTTTCTCCTGTGCTAGAAGGAGAATAACCTCAACTGGATATGTCAGTCTTAGTATTTTTTATAAGTTTATTTCCCCCAGTGTTGGAGGCACTCATCGTCTTGGTTTACCTTGTTTTTTCTTCAACCCTTTTCTCTTCTCTCCTTCCCCTTTAAGCCCAAACTGCAGACACACCCTGTTCAAACCTGTGCATTTTCAAGAGCACAAGACACACCCAGGCAGATGAAGAAACCGAGAGACGGGGCTGGGAGTGATTTCTTCATGCTTTGCAAAGGGCCTGGTTCTTTCTTCTAACATAGGTGCTTCGCCGTAGATGTGTGGAAGGGAAGCCCAGAGGCAGTGATTTGTTTCCCAGCCTTCTTACAGTCAGGCTAGTTGGCAAAGAAAGCGATACAGTCCAGAAACCCTGTCATAGTATGACTTTTTCTAACTGGAGTTCTAGGGACCACGATAATCTCCTTCCTCACCACTGGGACTTCCTTTGTCCAGAAGAGGGCCAGATATTTGAATCACGTGAACTCAGACTTTATGTAGAACTGTTCAGGAGGAAAGCATCAACCAGAGATTAGAAACACGAAGTTTGGAGACAGTGTCCTGTGATTGAAATTATGCTTTCTCATTTGTCGGCTGTGTGGCCTTGAGAAAATGATTTTAATTCTCAAAGCCTCATTTGCCTTATCAGTAAACGGAAATGGACACAAAATATACGTACATGGGTTGGTATGAAGATTCAAAGAAATACACCTACAAAATCCTTAGCATAGTCCCTATTTGTGCAAAACATATTTATTAAAAAATCTAACTGAATTCACCATGATTGTGAGTGCTTGGGATTTGGCAGTGGATAAAACAGACAAGCCTCCCTCTCCTTTTGGTATGTTCATTCTAGTAAAGAGAGAAAGCAATACATCAAAGAAATAAAAGTTACTATATGTTAAAGAGTGAGCAAGTATACATTAATAGTATATACATCATATATAGAAGGCATTCCAGTAAATGTTAGTGAAGATAAAGCATACTGTCTCAATGTATTAAAACACTTGTTAGGTAATAATGTCAGATATTTTTCACATAATCCCATTCATTACAGAAGCTTAAGTAACACATACATTAAGTTCGGTGTGAAAAAATAGTGCGTCCTCTAAAGTTTTAAAGAAATGCCTGAGTCAAAAAATTCAAGTTTCAGTAATGTTGAATCAGCTCTTCGACTGACGTCACAAAAAGGAACCACATGTGCAATTACACTGAAGTTTTTTTCCCAAAGCTTATGGCTCTGGGGGTGAGCCCCTTGGGAACCAATCCCTACCTCAAAGAGACTCCATCACTCTTTCTGCCTGAGCCACAGACAGATGTGGGCACCTAACACTGTGTGTGTTGTACTGTATGAATTTCCCTGGTCTCTCTTACAAAGACCTCCCAGATTTCCAAGGCATTTAAAGCTTTATCTCATCAGCAAGCATTACCTTGTCACCACCGCCTCAATAAAAGGACAAACACTGCACCAAACACTGCCCTCATCATTGGTATGACTTGGAAAAGTCCTGTTTGTGAGCTAAAGATAAACAATCTCTTTTTCACTTTTAAAAAATCAGATGCCATTGTTTCCATAAGCACGGCTGTGCAAACGCAGCAGATTCCCTATAGAGTCAGAACAATGTTTATGAAACGAAACGACCCCTAGCCAGCCATGGTTCAAGGCATCATGGAAACATAAGCTAGTCACATACATACAAGCTGGGAACTTTTCTTTTTTAGAAAACCTCTAAAGAAAACACAAAATCTGCTGCTAGGTTTCAGCAGTTACGTCTGGCAGGCTGTAGCATGTACTGCTTTTTTTTTTCCTGGCATTACTACTTGCTTTCTGGCTTACAGAACACTAAGGAACACACTAGCAGTCAAGCAGGTTTGAGCTATGAAACTCTGAGTTCATGTTAAACACAAAATTTACATGAAATGAACCGAGTGGCAGTAAATAGAAAGGATTTATCACCTCTGGGAAGGGAATATGCATCTTAGTCTTATTTTTTTTCCAATCTTAGCTCTTTAAATGTTCATAACTCTATTCTTTTCCCAAGTACAGTATATCTACCTCTTTCTCTCTCATTCCCACAATATTACACTTTCTTGACTCAATTATTTACTCCCTCTGTCATTGGGTAAGCAATATCACCATATTTTTATCATTAAAACTAATGAGATCTGGGAGGGGCAGCATAGCATCGGGAGTAAAGATAAGCATTTAAAGCCAGAAAGACTTGCATCACTTTCCTACATGTAAGACTTTGGGCTAGTTATTTAAACTCTCTAAATCTCAATTTCCCCATCTGTAAAATGGGGGTGATGATATTATTGGTCTCATAAGTCTGTTGAAAAGATTATGAGATCATGCATGAAGCATTTAGTATACTTCTCAGCTCATGGGAGAGATTTTGGAGAGCTTGCTTTCTTTGTGGAGGATTCCATGCATGAGTGATTGTTTCAGGGATCACTCCATGCGGTTCCAAGTATATGAATACATTCAGATGCAAGAAGAAATAGGTATGTATTTATCAAATTCAAAGCAGTTTTAATATCCTAATGTGTTGCTCACACTTGACCATCTGAATATCCAACCATCTTTGTGAATATGAAATTACTATGTGGGTTTATGTGAAGATAGATGAATCTAACATAAAATGTATGTAATCCCAAATAAGGGAACTATTCTGCTCTTTCCTTCCCAAAGTCGCTTTGAACTTTCTGACCCTATGTTACTGCATAGAGGCAAAGACTGAAAATTCCCTTTCCATTCTGCTCACCTCTCAGCAATTGCATCCTTTGTTTGGCTTGTTGATTTTAGAAACAGATTCATACTTGTGCCCAGGAAACCACTCTTAATTTGCATCAAGGTCTAGGAGGTGTCAGCTGGTTAAGAAAAATATCTGTCAATAAAACATTGGCTTTAAATTATTTTAGATCATTATCAAAGTAGCCAATTGACAAGAATCTATAAAAGTCATTTGAGGCTTTGCAGACGCTGCCATCTTGAGCCCTTCAATAAGCCACAGTCAAACCCTCCTTGTGCTTTGACATTGTTGTCGACGGCCTTGAGCAGCGTCTCCTTCAAGATATCTGCAGACAAGTTTCCAAAACAGCAGAAAACTTTCATGGTCTGAGCACTGGAAAGAAAGAATTCAGTTACAAGGTTTCCTGTTTTCACAGAATTATTCCAGGGTTTATGTACCAGGGTGGTGACTTCACATACCATAGTGGCGCTGGCATCAGTCCATCTGTGTGGAGAAATTTGATGATGAGAACTCCAACCTGGAGCAAGCAAGTCATGGCATCCTGTCCATAGCAAATGCTAGACTCAACACAAAAAAGTTACCAGATTTTCCTCATCATTACTAAGACCAAATGATTGGATGGTAAGACCAAATGATTGGATGGTAAGCATGTGGTCTTTGGCAAGGTGAAAGAGGGCATGGCATGTATGTTGTGCAAGCCATGGGGGACTTTGGGTCCAAGAATGGCCAGACCAGCAAGAAGATCACCATTGCCAACTGTGGACAATTCTAATAAATTTGACTTGTTTTTTCTTAACTACCAGATCTTTCCTTGTGTAGCTCAGGAGAGTAATCCTCCATCCCATCCCTCACAGTATCCTATAACCTTTGTGCTCCCTCTGCAGTTCTTTGGTTTCCATATTTTTCTTATTCCCTTCCACAGCTAGTTGGATTGCAGAGAAATAAAAACTAAATAGGAAGGAAGGAAGGAAGGACAGACCATTTGAAATATATGTCCCTGATCTTAGATATACCTATTTAATAGACTGCATTGCAGGTTGTGCAATGTCATTTATTTTAAAAATATTTATTGAGTATCTGTTCAAAAAACATATGTCCTCAGGACTGCAAAGATATAATACAGTTTGTGGTTATAGAATGTTACTGTTGAAAGGAAGAAAATTTGCTTTAGTCTTTGTGAATAATAATTTTCCCTCTTCCAAGTAGAAAAAAAGCCAAATCAAACTAGCTTAAGAAGGAGAAACTATTTTATTGGATCGCAAAACTGAAATGCCCAGAGTATTTTGGATATGTCTAAATCTGGATACCAAACGAAAACAATTGTCATAATGGTCATAGTCTCTCTCTCTCCCCTCCTTTCTCTCTCTTTCTCTCCCCCCTTACTTTTTTTTCCTCTTTCCTCTCTCTCTCCCTCTCCATTAAACCCTAATTTCATTCTCCGCTTTCTTTGTATTGGATTTGGTCTCATCTGGTGGCAGAGGTGGTCCCTGGCAGCTTTAGGCCTTCATAATGACTTTATCTTACATATTTTGAAAATACGAATGGGCTTGTATCCCCCTGTTCTATACAGTTTACGCATACACAGTATTCTAACCCTTCTTAGTTTATATGTTCAACCTGGACCAGTCACTGTGTCTGGGAAGGTGGGAAACTCTAGAAACCCTGCACTGAGGGAGCCAGTGGCCATGTGACTGGCAGTCCTGGAACAGACTGGGAAACGGGCAATTCCCAAAAGAAAAGATGCTGGGGAAATCAAAAGAGGTTTTTGCTAGTCGATTGCTTTGTTTCACAGATGAGAATACTGAATTAAAGCTCAAAAAGAAGAAATGACCTGCCCAAGAATCAACAACTGCTGATAATTAGGAGTAAAATTCAAGTTTCTGACTTTTCATTACGTTTTATATAATGATAAGGAGATAAGGAGGAGAAAACAAGATGTAACTTCCAAGAGGTTGTGTAGCAGAGTGGTTAAATGCAAAAGCCAGATGCCCTAGTTTTAATCCTGGCTCTTACACCTTGCCAAATCTGTGTACTTAGAAAGATAATTTGCCTTTCTATACTTTGGTTTCCTCAGGGATAAAACTGGAAGAATAAAGCCTGTTTCACTGAGTTATTGTGAAGAACAAATGAATTAATAGATATAAAGAATTTAAAACAGTGCCTGGCATAAAGTATTATACAAGTCTTTGCTATTCTTATTATTAAATGTTTACTAAAAGCAAAGCACTTTGCATACATATTATGCCTTGTAATCTTCATGAAAATGTATGAGTTAGACATGGTCATCCTCACCTGATAGAAATTAAACAACTTGCTCAATATTATACTGCTAGGGAGAAGCCAGGGTTTGAACCGCTGTCTGTCCAACAACAAAGTCTGAGTTTTTAACACGCTGCCAAGGGATAAATGTCCCAAGTTCAAAGAAAGTGCTATGTGCATCTAAAGGAGAGAGCCAGCAAGTCCAACTGAAGTGTTGAGAATCTGATAGTAAGAAGCAACTGGTCCAGCAGTTTAGCAGATTGTGTTTCAATAATTTAACTCAGCAAATATTTATTGGCACACCTGCCGTATTGAAATACAGGAGTGAACAAAACCTTTAACAGCTTGTTAACTTCAAATTTGAATTGGAAATGAGTAATTAGGCAATTTGGGCAAAGGGCTCTAGATGGAAAGACAAGAAGAAAGAAACAGGGGTGCGGTGTCAGAAGAGATCTGGGATCTCAGTCAGCTTTGACTTATATGATGCTCTGTGCAGAGAAGTAGGGAGAAAATGAATTGGAAAAAGACTAGGTATTACTACATTGTGAAGGCATCGGGATACTGTAGAGAGGCTCTGATTGCTGTACTCAACCCAGAGGATGATGACAGATGACCAAGACGGGTGGCAGGGAAGAGAGAGACAAAAAGTCAACACACACAGAGAGACACACACACTCAGGAAAAATCACCCCCCTTATCAAATCAGAATGACATGAGTTGACAAGTAATTTATTGATGGCTGTTTCTGTTTAATAAGTAAGAACCAATGTACGTCTGTTCATTTTCAATAATGTTGCAAGCTTTGTGTGAAACTGATTCACTTGAAATGCTCTTTCTATTTCCAGGAAAATACCTTTCCTTAATTTTTTCATACTTTGCATTGGGTCTTGTTTACCTGCTGGAAAAGATCCTCCTGTGTGAGCTTTCACTGAAGTAACTGCAACACCGACTTATGTCATTTTTGTAAGGAGTAAATGAGTAAGGTTTTACCCTCCATAGCAGTGCAAAAAAAGTCGTCATCTTTTTGCATATTCTCCTACAGAAGAAAGGTCGCTGGGTCTTGTGGCTTTGCACGAAAGAGAAAATAGATGTTGTCATAGTTCCTCATCAAGGTAACATGGAAATAAATGAGGTCTTTGACTAATGTGCATTTCTTAACGTATTACTCCTATTCACACGTGGAAACTTCCTTCCACACAAGCTCCCCTTCTCCTTGCAACCACCACAGATTTTATATGCATAGCTATGGTCATGAGTCAAGAGAAGGAGAATGATCTTACCTCAGCCAACCACCACCTACAATATTAAGATTTGTTTCAAAAGGAAAATAGAAGAGTTTTATGTTGAATGAAAGGTTCTGCTTGAGGTTCTTAGTCTCTCTGCTCTTGGTAAAGTTTCTGAATAATAAATACAGAAGTACCAAGATCACTCACTGCTATAAATTGCAACTGAGCAAGGTAGGTAAAGCCCAGAAAGCAAAGATATATGAGTGGACCCAACAAAACCCGGAATTACTTCTTGGAGGTCAGGCACCTTGTATTATAGTCTCCCACCTCTAGGTAAGTGTTCTAGGAATCCATTAGCATGTGTACCAACATGAGTACACCAGCTAGCATTGTTGTGAGAGATTGCATTCAGCTTCAGTGAACTTTTTTTGGAGATTCTTTCAGTGATTTGCCTATTTCATGATGGGTAATTTACGAGCACACCTGCCCACACTGCACTGAGTTTTCAGCAATTTTTGACCAAAAATGGCATAATCCCCATGCCCCACCCTCCCTATCTACCCAATCTCACCCCAGCAACTTTTTTTCCTCCCCTCCGGATGAAAGAAGTGCTTAAAGGAAAATGTTTTGCTGATATGGAAGAGGTGAAAAAAAAAAACTGCAGAAGCACTAAACGGCATCAGAACTGACAAGTTCAAAAACTGTTTTGAGCAGCAGAAAAAGCATCTCAATAGGTGTATTGCATTAAATGGAGAGGACTTTGAAAGTGACTGAAATTTAAACATGTAAGAATAAATACACGATTTTTTATAAATAAGTTTTGTTTTGGGGGGATATTCTGCTCGTAAAAAATAAGGAATAGTGAGAGCTGCTTACATATAGAATTTATTCTTTGTCTGCCTAATGCCAGAGTATTCTATCAATTCAGCTTAAAAACAAAACCAAACCAGTGCAACTGATATATTTGGTTTTATTCTTCCTTTGGAGGGGTAAAAAAAACCTCATAGTTTCAAGTACATTTTTTATATGTGTCTACTCTGAAAATTATCTTGAAATTTTATGTTGACTGTGTTTGGATACATTCAAATCTTGGCACATTTTTCAGAGAGTGTTTCAGGAATTCCTTAAAAAGTACATTTTAATAAGATGTAAAATCAAACACGTCTTCTCCCAAATGGTACAGAAACTTATAATCAATGACTGTCCAGTTACCATTCTATTCGTTATCAAGACAGAATTCTGAACATTAAATTTCACCTCATTTGAAACATGCACTTTTGCAAGATAATAAAAAAGGTCACAGCATTTTGGGGCTTCAATCACTAAAGAAACAAGAGCTACACTTGAGGAAAGGCCACTTCTGTTTGTGAAGAATTAACGTAGATGACTGAATTTAAATGACTCTCAAACTGCTAATATATGACTAATCAAAAACGACTTTGAAAGGAAAGTCAAACTATGTCAATATTTGTTTTACATGTCTACTGATATAAAACTACAAATTACTAAATTAGAAACGAGTGAGACCTGTGCAAATTACCCATCCTTGTCCCGATATTAGAATTAATTTCTAACAAATCTGTTTGCGTTTTCTTTTAGTCAAGAATAAAGATTTGGCATAAATAATAAAATGAGGGATTGGTGCAGGGTCTCAAGCCTGTTGCCCCAGCACTTTGGGGAGGCTGAGATGGGAGAATCTCTCGAGGCCAGGAGTTCAACACCAACCCCGGGCAACACTGCGAGATTCTGCCCTCTCTACAGAAAGTAAAAAGATTAGTTGGGAATGGTGATGTGTGCCTCTAGTCCCAACTGCTCTAGAGACTGAGGTGAGAGGATGGCTTGAGCCTACAAGTTCCAGGTTACGGTGAACTTTGATCAGAGCACTGCATTCCAGCGAGGGCAACAGAATGAGAGCCTATCTCTGTTAAAAATAATGTATTAACTGCCGCGGGATTGGCAGTAGTGGGAATCTGCCGGGGTTGGGGGAGTTGGAGGGGAGCGGCACACCTCATCAACAAGGGTACCTGCATAATGAACATTTGTATACCCAACTCTGAATTGTACCCCCACAGCTTTAAAATAAAAAAATTGAAAGAGAAAATAAAATAAAAGCCTTTTAAAAATCAAAAAATTATATGCTAATAAATAATAAAATGTTTTTCATTCTGTGAGCATTTTGTATTTCAATATGAATATGTTCAGGCATTATTCATCATAAAGAAAACTTGAAGTTGAGTAAATGTTGGTAATAAACTTGATGACCAAATATCAGGTATAAGATTATATTTATGCACAATAAGGAATAATTTGAAGAAAAACTTCAGAAGTAATTGCAGTTAGAAAAGATACTAACTTAATATCTACTACATCAAAATATCATAAATGTTTATGTAAGTTTGATGAGATTTGACTATTTTCCATTTTCCCTTTTTTGACACATTGTTATAAGTTATAATGTATAATGTAAATCGAAAGTAATATATATATTATCTGAACAAATGAGTTACCTAATAAAATTGACTTTAATATATTTTAACCTAGTTTATATTTTCTCAATAAATTGGAGTTGCATTTTTCAAAATAAATTTGTTTGGTTTAAGGCCTTTTTCTAATGAAGCTATTATTTTTAAATTGAGTGGGCATTTTATGGCCTACAACAGCACAGAAGTTTGTATATAAAAAAGATGAGCACTTTTTACTGAGTAGTTCCAGTTCTTGAATAATCACGAAATTATTCCACTAAAAATAGTGTTTTCTCTATTCAGTCTTCACTCTGCCAAGATAAACAAGCTGAATAATAAAAACTCCACCCCAAATGCCCATAGTTAATAGACATACTTTACATTTACCTACCAAGGACCACAAAAATCATTAACTTTTACATCACCCCAAGTCAACCCAAATCTCTTTTCCTAAGCATCCCCATTAAACAGTTGTAAAGCAAGCAGGGCTACCAAATATTCATTCCAGAAAAAAAAAAGCCATGAAGAATGTAATTATTTTGTTCTTTTCTTTAAGTCTCCTTGCCAAGAATTTGAACTGGATTAAGTATTCAACACCGAGAGATTAAAGATGCATATCCCTGTAGCTAACACTGCACACATCTCCACATAATCATGGGGATTAACTTTCCAAGGAAGTAGATCAAAGCTTTATTTCCTTGTGGGTATCCGATAATAAAAGCCAAAGCTAAATCAAACTCTCATCACTTTCGCATCTATCCTTAAGCTACTGGTTCAAGAATAATCAGAATATGTACAAGATAAGGTCAGTAAAAAAAATTTTTTTAAAAGAAAGAAAAGAAAACCTACTCTATTTCACATTTAACAGTGATAACACTAGACAGGTAAACAACAACAAGAACAAAATTATTTGGCATTTTGCAGAGAATAATAATAATAATACATAAATAATGAGGCTTTGATAATAGTGATTGAACTGTTAATGATATCACAATACATACCTAAGTAAACTACCAGTAAAACAGTCCAGCTATTTTAAGTCTAATCTTGACAATGAATGATGATGAATCTTTGCAATTAACATTTTTAACTTTGCAGAAAGTCTGTTGCAAACTAGATAACATGGTGTTTTTAGTTCCAGCCCATATTAGGAAAATTGGATACAAAATTTCAAAACTTGAAATTTAAGCATCTACAAATTAATTGACTTATTATGCATATTAGAAAAAAATCCAACAATTTGGATCTTTAAAAAAAAAATGCATGTAACCAAGCTCTGGAGTAGATATTTTCTTTGACTGTGTAGTGGATACTTCTCTGCCTGGTTTTTGAGACAGACCCATAGAGAATTCCAAGGGGAAGAATCTGACTTTTTGTTATGATTATTCCTATATGTCGACCGAAAAACTAGAGCTCTCTGCTGTTAAGTAAATCATAAATATTAAGCTACATTTGATGAATCAGTCTTCTGTTACATTTTAAGAAAGAGATTTATCTTTTCATTGTTTCAGTTCCTTCACTTGAAATGCTTTTATCAGCAATATTTGTGAGCAATAACAAAAATATACCAATACTAAAGAGACAGAAATATTCCATGAAGAAACTTCTAGAAAGACAATTATTTCCTCTGGGCATGTTTAAAAATTTTTCAGTCTTTGAAAGATTTATCTTTTGCATAGACAGTCTAACTTAGGGAAAAAATGGCCTGTGCTTTAAAAAAATCTCCAAATCAGCTTGCTGATATTAGCCATTAGAACCAATAATTATGAAATTACAAGATCTCGTGAAAGAACAGAAAATCTTCCAAGCTTTGGCTATATTTTTATCTGAATTTAGTTAAAAGATTGTGAAAAACTATCAATACCAATAATTTCTTATGAAAAATATTGTCTTTATAATAATGATATTGTAATGGTCCTTTATAAACATGTAATTAGACTTTTCAGTAACACCTATGATATCCCAAAAAGCTAGTTACTCAATTACATCATTTCTGTGATACAGTAATTATATAATATATATTTATTTTATATTTTCAAACATCTACTATAATAGTGTTTACATATCTCTCATATTAAACCATCACATTATTTCACTCAATTTAAGTATTTCTGAAATAGTATAACTATAGAAAAATAATATATTTCTCTGTATCTGGAGGTATATTAACTATTTCACATTAATAAGAAACATACAAAAATCTATTTTACTAATAAACCTTCTAAGAGGAAAATGCCATATAATTATGTACCTTTAAAACAATCTTAGATAGCTGTAAATTGTAACTGTCAATACAGTGGGGAAAGCGTAAAGAGAAATTTAATTATTTGTGACATCATTAAACTCTTAATAATAAGAAAAAATATATAAACAGCTTGCAGTTCATGATTTCTCAAATTATAACTGAATAATTGAATGTACACTCCCAGATTTCCACATGGTGATTTACTCCATGCAAGGTCATGGAGGAAAACTTGCCTTCAGGCAACATCTGGGTTACTAAGAAGTTTAACCACATGATCGTGAAATCATGAAGCTGATCTCTTGAAAAGTAAATCATTCAATTTCTCAGTACACAGAAAAGAAAAGAAGCATTTGGCTTCTATCTAGGGTTCTGATCCATGTATTATTTCTCTACCTACTGGCTTGTGGAGGTAACCTGTTGGAAAATAAGAGTCTTTTGAAAGGCAGCCATATGGAACTAGGTCAATGTGCTAAGGAAAAGGAAACAAAATTGATGATGAAATTTCTCACTTCCTGTGGGGGAAAGAAAAAACACAACTGGGCAGAAAAGGGCACAAAATTCCCCAGACACCCCATTCTTTAGGCAATTCACACACTGCCCTTCCTGTCTTCTCCAGCCCTTAATGCTCTAGTCTCCTTACAATCTAGATGATGCAGAGAAATTGGTAAAGTCAGAAGACGTCTCTCCAGAAAGAAAACCAAGTCTTCCTGTCTCTATGTTCAGGACTGTAACAATAGAGTTCCATCATGATAGACTGGATTCAGTGGCTCACTCCTGTAATTCCAGTATTTTAGGAGACTGAGGCAGGAGGATCATGTGAGCCCAAGATTCTGAGACCAGCCTGAGCAACATAGTGTGACCTTGTTTCTACAAAACAGAAAAATAAGCCGGGTGTGGTGGTGCACACTTGCAGTCCCAGCTACTAGGAAGTCTGAGTCAGGAGGATCACCTGAGCCTAGGGGGTCGAGGCTGCTGTGCGCCATGATTGTGCCATGCACTCTAGACTGGGTGAGAAAGTGAGACTCCGACTCAAAAAACCAAACCAAAACAAAAAAAGAGTTCAGCCATGATAACACATGAAGGACAGATTTCAATTCATGACAAACCCTCCTTGCAGAAAATCCATAGAACAAACATCGACAGCTACCTGTGATTGGGCGTTTCCTCTGTCCTGGGCACTGAACTAACCTTTTTCTTTTTGTCACCATTATTTCATTTTATAGACTCTTAACAACCCTGCAGTGCAAATCATACCACTTCTCTTTACAGATGAATGTGGAGAGACTTTGTAGAGTTAGACAACTGCCCACTATTTCAGCTGATACTTAAATGGAAGCCATTGAAACCGGTGGCATCAAGCTCTTGTCACCGAGCTACGCCATCTCTGAAAGTAGTCACTCTACATTCTATCAAACAGAGGAGACAAGAGGGATCACTTGTGTATTTTGCCACAAGCATCCATGAATTGTTTCTCCAGATTTAAAAACTACACACACACACACACACACACACACACGCACACACGCACACACACTCACTCAACTTTGTGTGCTAATTTTTGTTTGATTATTCCTCATCTCCCCCTTTATATAGGTCCTCTCAGAAATTTATGTGTTTAAAAGAAAACCTTGTGTGTGATAGCTATTTTCATGTTGTTCAAAGAATTGCTTCCAGGTCTCCCTTTTCACATTGCCTTTCCCCATTCTCCAAGTCAGCTCACCTCTCTGTTTGCCCTTATAACCGTGTCATTAGCTATCACAATGATTGATCTATCCTCCTTCCAGCCTGTTGCCATCTGTGCAAGCAAAACTTTCAACCGAGACATTTTAAGCATTAAACACGTATTGGAGCTCTGCTCAACAGATCTTTCATAAGTCACCAGCCCCCAGCCCCAGAGAGTAAGAGAAGTCAGGTCATGAGCAGGAAGTAATGGAGACACCGCAGTTTCTGAGCTGAAGCTCAGATTCAAAGCTGGTTTATTGTTGTCATGACGACAAGTTCCACATGCCTAAAGTCACCGGTTTCTGGGAAGAATGATACAGTGTCTAGCCTTACAGCTGGACGTATAAGCCAAATTAGTCTGCCATGCGTCTACCTGCTTTGTGGTTATTAGTGAAAAAAGCAATATATCACACAACCAGTCATACAGCAGTTAAGCTCTGCACACACTGCTTTCTCAGATCGCTAACTCGTTTTTTTTTGTTTTTTTTTTTTGGCTCCCCAGAATAATAGCTTGAAATCTGGGGAAGGAAAAAAAAAGTCAAAGTAATTTTGGCAGATATTTTAAATTCTTAAATGAAAAACCAGAAAGCAATTGATAGCATTTTTTTCATACCAACACTACCTTAGTTTTAAATCACACACATAGTAAGAGGATTTTGTAAATTTCTTTGCAAAAGAGCTCAAAACCTCATTGATCTGCAAGAGACTTAAGACAAAAATGAAGGGGGTGTTTCAGAAAGGAGAAGTCTAGTTTGCCTGCTCCAGATGTGAAATGGGAGCCTTGAGACTGGATTCTGTTCCTTGCTCTCCAAGTGATTAATTGAATGACCTAGGGGAAGTAATTTAACCCAGCCGTGTAAAAAGAAAATATGCTTTTACCCACCAGAACAGGCTGTCTGGGTTGAACCAGCACCTGCCCCACTGACATCACCGCCTTCCTCAGAAACGCTGTTGGGACCCCCACCCCTCTTGCTCATACCCTTCCTTCCAGCCTCCCCTCATTTGCCTCCACCTCCTGCTTTAAATGCCTCCAGTCTTATCAGACCCATAAATATTTTAGGTCCCTTGTCTCCTTCCTCCACCTGGTTCTGTTCTATCCAGGATGTCTGTTAAAAGAAAGCTCAAGACTGGGAAGGAGGTTCAGTCTGTCTCTCTCTCTCTCTCTCTCTCTCCCCCCCACCCCCCACCAAATCCACTTGGAGCTCCTTTTTCAAGCACTTGGCGTGTTCCTTCTGTACATGTGGCTATTTGGAAGTCTCACTCCACAGTATCCAACTTGGCCGGGCTTGCCCTCCCTAAGCAGGTGTGCACAGTGTAAAGCTTCCCTACATGTTTTCTCCCTCCTCCTGGCAATAGTCAGGCTTAGTCATTTTTCCCTATTCAACTTGTTCTGTATGGCCAGGTCCTCCTATATTGAATCGGGTATGGGGTGTGGCTCCATCCCTTTCTTCACAAATCTCTGCATTCCCATGAGCAGTCGAGGGCAGCAAGACGGGAAGCAGAGTTGCTTCCTAGGGAAAGGAGTGGGGGCTGCCCATACCACTGTCTGCTTTCATACTGACAATGACTTTAATGTGCTAAGAGTTACTTTCCTTGTTACACTCTCCAGATAATATACCCACTTTTATTTTATTTTGCTTTGTTCTATTCTTCTATTCTATTCTTTTATTTTATTTTTGAGTCTGGGGGTCTCACTCTCTTGCACAGACTGGAGTACAGTGGCACAATCGCGGCTCACTGCAGCCTCGACCTCCTGGACTCAGGAGATCCTTCCGTCTCAGCCTCCTGAGAAGCTGAGACTACAGGTGCGTGCTATCATGTCTGGCTAAATTTTTGATTTTTTTTTTTTTTTTGTAAATATGGAGTCTCTCTAGGTTGCCCAGGCTGATCTTGAGCTCCTGGGCTTAAGCAATCTTGAGTCTCAGTCTCCCAAAGTCCTGGCATTACAGGCATGAACCACTGTACCCAACCTATACTCACAGTTTAAAGGAGTCATCAGCTTATCTCAAAGGAATTAGTTCAATAATAAACAAAATAATTCAAGTATTATGGCGGCCAGCAAGTAAGTTTGGGAAGTTGGTTCTTAGGAAGTTGGATTGGGTCAAGTCTAGAAGTATTTGAATCCAGGTGAGGCAGTATTATTTGCAACTGAGATGCATGCAGGATAAAAAGACAATTATAAAGCATTGCATAATTGCATGGATTCAGCTAAGATATGAGTGGGACATTGCCGGGTGTGGGGAGGGTACATAACACCAATAAGGGCACCCAAACTTTACCTGCACTATGACTACTTATGTACCTAATCTTGAATTATACCCCACATCTTTAAAATAAAAATGATACTACTAAAAACCCATATCTTATAGTATATAATTCATAAAGTCTCTAGTATGTTGAGTACCTAGTCTTTGACCTGTGGACACAGGCCAAAACACTAGATTCTTTGAGGATCCCTGTATATCACTGATTGTACAGCATTTGGGACATTTTTTGCTAGATTTATTTTCATATTTTTTTAAAAAAGAAAACCTTATCATTAAAATGCACAAAGACCCATCTGATTTAGATTTGTGTTACTTTTTTCCCCGAGTACTAAGAAACAAGTTTAATTTAAACAACAACCTTATGATGCCTCTAGGCAATGACTGCACATGTTTGATTATTGATGGTCCTCTTGCGCTTTCACAGGCTGTAGAACTCTGGAGGATATATTTGTTTCAGCAGCTTGGCTTTCCACACAAAGATAAAGATTTTGAAAAGTGCGCACAAAGTTATTAACATCTAGTTAGATGACCAGCCGTATGTTTCTAAACACAAATGGGAATTCACATATCTGAAACTCTAACTCTAATCATAAACATACTATTACATTTTATTTGAAAGTAATTGATGACCAGTGAGTCACTCAATACTAATGACCACGGTATACAGAGAGTGCAATAGCGCATTAAGGAAAACAGTTCCAGTAAATAATGTTCCTTAATAAAAGAATAATTATTCTTAACACTCATTATTCTCATTGTGGCCTTAAATATGTTTTTTAAGAGATAAATGGGTCAAAGAGGTCTACAGAAGCAGGGTACACAGGAGGGAGGAAGTAAGGTTACACTTATAACCACCAGGGAACATTTTGATCTCCGATGTCACTTATGGAAAACAAACAAACAAAAATTCAATAACTTGGAGATACCCTGGACAAATAAAATTTGTGACCCTGTAGCATGTGCTTCCCTCAGGATTGGCCCACTATGCTTTATCACTAACCATTTTGTCCTTGTATTGCTAGCGTTCCGTTCCATGTTCCACAATCTCTAATTTCATTCCTCACCCACATCTTCCACTACAGGTAGGTGTCATCCATGTCGATGGACCTCACGGAGGCATAGGTAGATGACTTAAGAACCAAGAAGCAACTGACCAGAAAGGTTGGCAAGGAGCGAGACTGCCTGTGAGCAAGGGGTTTGGCAGAGACTGCCCAGAACATAAAACCGTCATTTCCCAAACGTTCATTCTTAGTCGATATCACAATAGGCTCTGGAAGATAAGACAATGGTTAGGGTTTTTTAAAAATGATGTTTAGGCTATGTAAAATTTCTGCTGATGACTGAGGATACACATTATTTTATCACCACTTTCAGGATCCACTCACCAACCACAATAGCACTCCTTAGAGGAGTAATGGGCTTCCAGCACTCCATGGCTGTGCAAGCATTGAGAAGCTGTGATCTGTGGGTCTCTTCCACAAACTGAATCATTAGGATTATAGCCCTTAGACACCTCTTCCTTTGTGCCTAAGCTGGGGTAAGAAGGTAGGGTGGCCTGTACTGTGTTCTGTAAACTTCCATCCACTGTTTTTTTTTCCTTTTTTATTTTAGAATAATATATTTTATTGATTTTTTCCTGATGATTAAAAGTAATACAGGGTCATTATAAAAATTTTTAAATCACCAGAAAACTTAGAAAATCTGAATTACTCAAAATCTCATTACCCTGACATGAGTAACTGACTTTTACTACTTTTTTTTTTTTTGCATCTTGAACAATTTGCTTTAGAAAAAAATCATTTTAGGTCAGGCTCGGTGGCTCAGCCTGTAATCCCAGTACTTTGGGAGGCCGAGGCAAGAGGATTGCCTGAGCCTGCGAGTTCGAGACCCACCGGGCAACTTGGCGAGACCTCGTCTCTACAATAAATCAAAAATTAGCTGGGCGTGGTAGAGTGCACCTATAGCTCCAGCTACTTGGAAAGCTGAGGCAGAAGGATTGCGGGAGCCCAGCTGGCCGAGGCTGTGGTGGCCAGGAGCGTGTCATTGCCCACCAGCCTGGGTGACAGTGTGAGACTCCAACTCAGAAAAAAGAAAAAAATGAAAAAAATCATTTTATTGTATATCCCATTAAAATTCAGCTTAAGAAAAATGGACTGCCTCTTATTGAAAATAAGTAGAAGGGTGATTGACACACATAATCCACACAGTGGCCAAATAAAAAGTCATATAGGTTGACTATCCCCTAAGTGAAAAGCTTGGAACTAGAAGTGTTTCGAATTTTGGATTATTCAGGATTTTGGAATATTTGTATTATACTGGTTGAGCAGCCCAAATCCAAAAACCGAAACGCCCCAGAGAGCGTTTTATTTGGACAGCATGTCAACACTCCAAAAATTTCAGATTTGGGAGCATTTCGGACGTCAATATTCAGATTTGCGATGCTCAGTCTACTCTTTGCTGTTTTCCCACATGACTTGCTTCCCAGTTGCTATGGATGTGATCTTTGATATACAGTGTCCGATGTTTGCTGACCCACTTGTACCCAGCGCCACGTGGAATACGCATGAGTCACTATCGACATCTGAGTAATCCACATATCTCAGAAGACATGTCTCTTTTCCATGCCAGTCAATCAGCTTTCCATCCTAACACTCACTGTACCTGAGAGACCAGAAAGCTGCATATTTTACAAACCAGATGGAGCCTGCACACAACCGTCCTCTCGTCTTCACTAAGAAACTGTGACCTACTTGGATGGTTGCTGCTGCAATTGGCTTCCCAGAGCTCTTTTCCCTTAAGGTCTCAGACACAGCTTCAAAGAGAACAAGGCCAGAAACATTCAGCACCACCTCAAGGCACCCAACGGTCCTTCGGCCACAACCCAGAACTCTGCATCAAGCAACTGCTCTCCAAGTATCCCTCTGTTTAGACGGAAAGCCTTTTCCCAACAACTCAAGGATCTTACGCTCTCATGCCAACCTAGACAAGGCCAGTCATTTATTTTTCCTGTCAAACTCTACCAGCTCCAAGACATGTGATATGAACCGAAACTGCAGGGTACGCAGTTTATGTCTCAATTTGGAAGCCTCATATGACAGGAAGGATTAATTGCACCTAAATGGAATGGAAAAAAAATACCAGAATTAAGAGTCAAAAAACCTGGGCTTCCTCTACCAATTCTGTCCATAACCCTGCATTCAAGCCAAGTCACCTTGCTGTTTCCTGATCCAAAATTGAGACTTTTGTCCAAAACCTCCAAAATATTTTGAGCAATATTATTTAGAAGGCAAGGATTTAAAAGTTCCATACTTGTCTCAGAGGATTTATTTGAGCAGATGAATTAGCTCTTGGTACCTCAAATCACAAATGTGGAAAAGGAGAAAAAGGGAACTAAAACTAGATGTTGGTTAAGGCTTCTTCCCAACCTATAATTCTGTGGTTCAATTAAAGTAATAAACACATAAGTTCTTTGAAATTTACACTGCTATTATTACAAATATACATAGCACATTTTTATTTTGAATTGACTAAATATCTGGAAAATCATCATTGTGAGTATCAACCAACATTTTAAGGCATTAATGTTTTTCTTTTTTTATTTTCTGAGAGAATAAATGATACGATGGTCACTATTTGGGGTATGATTGTTACTGTTTTGGAGGAATGAAGGTGTAAAATTGCCAGTTTTAGCAATTCTCTAATGCTCACTGGGAAGGTGGATACCTAGTACCATTTAATAGAGAGACAGAGCACTTAATATTTTCAAGACTTTTACAGGCATGTAGGTATTTCTCACATAAACTTGAAGAGTGAGAGTTAATCACCCTTGCTTAATAGATGAGGAGGTTGAAATGTAGAAAGTTGGGGGAATTTCCAAAGATTGTAAGGCATTTAGTAGAAGACACGATTGCAAAAGGGTGTCAGACCCTCCAGAATGTGCTTAAGACTGGGTCAGTTCTTCCCACCACAAATCTTTGAATTTCTGCCTCTTGCTACCAAGGGATACAACCAGTAACAAAAACAAAGAAGCAAGCCACTGCCTTAATGTTTAATGTCTAATTTTATTCTTTTGTATACATATAAAATGTGTCATCCATTCATTTGCATTTAAAAATAAACTTCAGTTCTGAAATCAACTTAAAACTACTTTCAGATCAGCTGTCCTGATTTATTTGGGTAGCTGGTATGTTAAACAAGCGCAATGCATAAGATATGCTTAAGAATCTAATTTTCTAAATTGTTTTCCACTCTCCTATGATTCTGCTTCATCGAGGAAAACTTGGGATTGTTTTTTCTTTTGTTCTGATTTGCTTACTTTAGTTTTTTAATCGTTGAGGGGCATAGGGAAAAGTATTTACCTCCCCAATGGATCTGGCAGACTTCTGCCTTGCTCAGTCACTTTCAGGCAATACACAGCCCTAAGATCACATGAAGTTGCCAACACAGTTTCCATTCAGTAGTTTTAGATTATCCAGTCTGAGACAATAATCAAAATGATAAGCTCCACTAGAAGTTCATCACCGCCTTCTTTCCGGTCAAGGTTTCTAGGATGGGGACAGAGGTGGGGTAATGAAGAAACGGAAGAGAATACTTGACTGGTACCTGACCCTACTCTGAGCCAGGCAGGTGTTCCAAACTGGGTTTCAGGGGGTGCTTCTCAGCCTTTGGAGGTTCCCACACTAGGTCCCTTACTTGTGTCAGTAAGAATAGGGTTAGTTATGCTGCAGTAACAAACAACCCCTAAATATCAGTGGCTCCAAACAACCAGGTTTATTTTCTGTTCACTCAACATGACACAAGGGTAGGCAAGCAAGCTCTGCTTACTATATTCATTCAGAGACTTAGGCTAATGATTCCACTCCAAAATACACGCTTCTAAGATCACAGTGGCAGAAAAACGTACAATGTACATGTGCTGGCTCTCACAACGTCCTGTCAGGGTCAGATACCACCTCCACTCACCTTCCACTGGCCACGGTCAGTTCATCAAGGCAGAGATTTATAATCCTGCAAGGAGAGGCATTGAATAAGGCAAAGAGAATTGCAGACTACCACCAGTCTGGCTTCAACTTCTATGTTGCAGGGCATTTTCTTCAGCGAGGTATCCTCATCTTTGCTTAACATTTCTGGTTTTCCAATGCCTTTCCTCCATGAACTCTAACTTTCGTTGCCTGTCACCCTCTGGCAGAACAACTCCAGGCTAAAGTTCCTACCACAGACTTTAGATCTGTTACCTGGACATCACGTACCTTTGACAGCAACTCTCTCAACCTGTCCTTCCATGGGACGGTTCACCAGGCAGCCGACAGGACACATAGCCCCACAACTTCAGGTGTCACAAGTAAGAGAAGCAGCATCACAAGGCAACAGCTCTACCCAGTGAAATCTCCTCACAAGTCTTCTTTCTCCTTTCTGCTTTCTCCAGGTTTTCAGATGTGTAAAGCATTTCAGGGAACTGAAAGTAGTAGAAATAGTTCTGAACAGTTTTCTTTGGCAATTTTATGTAAGATCTGCCTCCTATTCACTTTAGTATTTGGTATCTACCATGTCCTGATTTATCTGTCAAAATTTCCAAATCAACCTACTCTACCCTTTTATCCTCATCACATAGGCAATAAGACTCCAAGTGATTGTCAGCGGTCATGTCTGAACTATAACATCCCACCATCTATCTCTGGTAAAATCCTGTGGTGCCAATCCAGCGACGGGTGTGGGCCTCTGTCCCAGATGGTCTCAGTCATGGAATCTGATTCCCCTGGACTCGATGAGTGGTTGAGGGGTAAGCATGTGACCTGGCCTATGCCAAGCAGGGCTCTTCCTTGTTGAAGGGAAAGGAGGAATGTTTCCCCCCCCACTCAGATTTCTGGAGGAGAAAGAACATCTACTCCCCATGAGAAAGCAGTGTTGGAGGGAGCATAGTTACCATGGCTTCTTGACATGGGGGGATGGCAGCTGTAATTGGTCAGGGCCATGAAGTGGGATTACTATGCTTGAAAAAATTAGTAGTGACTCCTCCCCCGATCATGTTTTCTGTGTTGCAAATATCTGCGCAATGGCCTCTTTTTCTCCTTCCCACAGCCATGAAAATTAAGGTCCATAAGATCTAATTTCTACACACAAGCTTGACCAATATGTCTTCCTCTTTCTTTCATTTTTATCAGCCAAGTTGTATATGAGGCAGGTTTCCGGTCCTCCATGAAGCTAGGTAGATAGGCAGACTAAGTTTATTCTGTAGAAACACAGTTGATTACAAGACTTAAATTTGAGGAAGGGGTAAACCTGGTCAACAGTAAGTGCATTGTTTTGCAGTAGTTGACCTTATGCACTGATCTCAGTTGTCCTAATAATCGCTACTGCTTATTCTCTTTCAGCGAGAACCCAGAAAGTTGGGAGGGGTGAGTAATTGGCTCAGGAAACTTACACCATCAAGGAATTTGTGAACTAGACCTTGGAGAAAAAGAACTACTTTCTTCTCAAACTGCAAAGCTGAAGGAATATGAGTCTGGAGTTTCTACCACATGTAGAGAAAACCCATCTGCATCAGTAAAAAATAAAGCCACATCCACACAAAGACAGAAAAACTTGAAGATGATGGCCTCGAAGGTCTCTGCCAGCCCTAGGACCAACTCCATGTCTACACAGTTTGACAGTTAAGTTCACAAACTCATCCTAGAAAACGTGCTCCATACCTCATTGCTGAGTATCACTACAGTCACCCTCAAAGTACTCCCCTCAGGAAGCTATGCAGCGATGCCAGTGTTTAGTCTACCCATCAAAGCAATTTTGGAACTCTTTTTCTGGGATGGCCATCAGAGCTGTTATTGTACCCTTGATGTCCTGAATGTCATCAAAATGTCTTCCTTTCAATATTTCCTTTATCTTCAGGTAAAGAAAAAAGGCATTGGGGGCCAGATCAGGTGAGTAGGAAGAGTGTTGCAATATTATTATTGGTTTCCTGGCTAAAAACTCCCTCACAGACAGTACTATGTGAGCTGGTGCATTGTTGTGATGCAGGATCTCCTTGGGGACCATTTTTACCCACACCTTTCTCATGCCAAGATTTTCCTGTTTCTCTATTGATGTTTCTTTGGTCTGCTATGCTTCTCACAGTCAGTCAACAATTTTGATGCAATTTGATAAATTATTGCAGTGTTTTCGTCAGTTCTGCTCATACTGTCTGTCCTGACCTCACTTCATCAGCGACGCTTTCTCTACCCTTAGAAAAATGTTTAATCCATCTGTACACTGGCATTATCCCCATAAACTTGATCTAACATGTCCCTGATTTTATTTCCACTCTTGCCAAGTTTAACAAGAATTTTTTTTAGATTGGGAAATATAGTTTATTTAGAAAGTAAATTAGAGAGACAGAGAGAGAGAGAGAGGAGATTCGCCTCCCCAAGATAGGGGAGGGAGCCAAGACTAGAAAACATGGCAACCATTGCTCAAGGAGTCACATGGTCAGACCACGGCTTAGCAAAGCAATGGAATAACAAGAAACTTAATGTTTGTTCATTGCTTTAATTCAAGCTCCGACATTCTCACAATGACAGCTCTGAGGGCCATCCCAAAAAAGGGTTCCAAAATTCTTTGACGGGTGGACTAGACACTGGCATCAGTGCATAGCTTCCCAAGGGGAGGACTTCAAAGATGACCATAGTGATACTCAGCAATGAGTTATGCAGCACTGTTTCTTGGATGAGCTAGCAAACTTAATTGTCAGAACTTCTATGCTACCTGCATTTGTGTTACAAGAGCCAATGAACCACTCATATTTGTGCTCATACTAATTTGAGTTGCACTTTGACACCAGGAACTGAAGAAACAAAATTCCTGATTGATGCAATTATTGATGACTTTTTTTTTTTGAGTTGGAGTCTCACTCTGTCGCCCAGACTGGAGTGCAGTGACACGCTCCCAGCCACTGCAGCCTCGACCTGCTGGGCTCTGGTGATCCTCCCGCCTCAGTCCTCCAAGTAGCTGGAACGACAGGTGCCCACTACCATGCCCAGCTAATTTTTTTAAATTTATTGTAGAATGAGGTCTCACCATGTTGCCTGGGTGGGCCTTGAACCCACAGGCTCAGGCAATCCACTCGCCTCAGCCTCCCAAAGTGCTGGGATTACAGGCTGAGCCACGGATACCGGCCTCTTGACAATTTCTTAAGACCTCTGTATCCTTTTAGCAGCCAATTCTACCAGAACACTGAGTATCTAATAAGAATACTGTTTAGAGCAGAACCACACTGGGAAGGACATGCACTCACCTCTGTCAAACACGTCCTGACTGACGTTTCCTAACTAGTCATAAAATAGAAGTAGATGCACGTTTTTTGAAAAAGAAAATGGAAACATGCAGGAAAATCTACCCACCCAGCCCACAGCTGTGGCCCATATCACCCACACTTGACAATCTTTGGCTCTCTTCATCACATTTGCTTCTTGGAAAAAAAAAGTCTTTATGGTTCAGGTCAGCTCTTTAGCAGTCAAGCCAAAGACCCTATTTATACAAAAGCATCATTTTCCAAGCATTCAAGTATAAGGGGAGAAATTCTAGCATTAAGAATTCAATAAAGATCCTATGGATCTTTATTTACCATAGAGAATTATTTTATAACCCTTCCAGAACGTTCTTGCTTTCTTTATGTTGCAGACCCCTGGGTGAAATCACAAAACCGTTATATTGGGTAAAGGAAATGAGAAATGTTAAGGGTTGTTAGCACATTGAATTTTTATCACGGGGAAAACCTGCATAAAGTTAAATAACATGGGTCTTTCTGTAATTATGCCACATTGAGAAAATATGTCGTAAGTGATAATCCAAACCAGTGTGAGTAAAACACAAAATATGAAGTGAGGTGGGGACAGGGGGACCTCCAGGACATTGTGATATTATTTTTAAATGGATGTTTAGGTGTGAGAGAGGCAATGAAGAAATTGGGCTTGTGCAGCTTTACTTCCTCATTTTTATATCAGGTAAAAGTGTATTATATATCAGTATATACAGGTGGTGACAGCCATGATGCTTCAATGCTTTGGCAAAAACTTCCCAGAGTGTAGAAGGCCACTGTAAAAAAAGCATCACCTGTGGGTTGCAGGTGTTGACCTCAGGACCGGGATGAGAAAATAATCAAATACTGTATATAAAACCTATAATGACATTCTGATGAATGTATTTCCCTCCAGGCTCTTTTAAACACCTGTTGCCTTAGCCATGTGTGTTTCTTTGTTCTGGTTGCTTTAAATGAGTAAATTATTTAAGGCAACTGACCTGGAAATTTGCAATATTTTATAATGGTATATGCTATATAAATGCTAAGTCACATTATTAAAGAAGCAAAGATGTGTATTTTTAAAAAAGAAAGCACCTGGGCTATTGGAGGTAGCATGAATCTGACAAGTAATAAGACTGACTGTTCACCTTGCTCTTGGCTCCCTCTCTGTGGTAATAATGGCAAATGTGTTTTCAGAGGAAGCAGAAGGCGGGTATGAACCTGCTAGAATTTCAGGCCCACCATGTACAAATGTCATAGCTCTCAAATTGTATTATGCAAAGCTATACATATATTTTAAAATCCATTGTTAGTAATATAGAGAAGAGAGCAACGTAAGGGATCATTTAAAGTCATTTTTAAAATGTAAGACTTAGAAGTATTTCAAGGTCAATAGGGCTTGCTTAAGTAAAAAGAGGAAAAAAGATCCTAAAAATATTAACAAATTCTAACATGGGTTCTAAATGAAAACACTAGAATATTAAATATCTCATAATAGTCGCTGGATATTTGTTAGAATTAACACCCCAGAAAGGCAGAAAATCTATAAAAAATAATAATAATATAATCTATATAATAAGCAGGTTTGTGTCTATTGGTACCCACAGTGTAAGTTTTCTTTTTTTTTGGTCTTTCTCATCAACAGCAGAGGAGAGAAAATTGCACCGAATTTGTGTCCTAATCCAAACTAATTCCCTTTCCTTTCCAGTAAACTGTATTAATTGGTTTTCTGAACCCCAAATATTAGAACTACTAAGAGAGAAATAATTTGTTTTAAGCCTTCTAAACACTGTGGTTATCTCCAGCGCTTATTCTTACAGGAGAAAGAGCACCCATGAGATTGTCTGCACCCCAAACCCAGCCCGTAAAATTTGCCCTATTCTTGCTAACATCAGAGGGACAATCAATGAGTAGTAATGACTATCAACACAACATTTTGTTTTTGTCTTGTTCTTCTTTTATTTTTAAAGAGATGAGGGTCTTGCCACGTTGCTTAGGCAAGTTTCAAACTCCTGGCCTCCAGTGATCCTCTCACCTCGGCCTCCCAAAGTGCTGGGATTACAGATGTGAGCCCCACAGCCTGCCTCAACAAGCAATTAAAAATGAATTGATTAGAACCTATGCTATTCAGCAGTCTTACTGTACTCATACATGCATTGCACTAAGACAGCATACATGAAGCTCTCCATTGTGGACGAATTCACATCTATTGCCTTAAAGAAACAAACACGAGCCGGGCTCGGTGGCTCAGCCTGTAATCCCACGCCTTGGGAGGCTGAGGTGAGTGGATTGCCTGAGCCCGCGGGTTCGAGACCCGCCTGGGCAAGCGAGACCTCATCTCTACAATAAATCAAAAAATTAGCCGGGCGTGGTAGCCCGCGCCTGTAGTTCCAGCTACCTGGAAGGCTGAGGCGGAAGGATCTCTGGAGCCCAGCAGGTCGAGGCTGCGGTGGCCGGGAGCGGCCGCTGCACTCCAGTCTGGGCAACAAAGTGAGACTCCAACTCAAAACAAACAAACAAACAAACAAACACATAGAGCGACTTGGAAGTTCTGAGGCTTCTCTTCTTTGGTCCTGCTCTCTCCGCAGTCTTACATCCTAGACATCCAGAAAACAGAAAACAAAGAAAGTACTAGTGACAGGGTGTGGATAATTCCCACTGAAGTTTTCCTGCGGCCCCCAAATTTTGTAAATGTAACAAAATGACCTGAAAGCAGTAACAACAATCACCAGCACCAAGCAAACCATTCCAAAGAGAGGATCATTTCAAAATGTACCTGTAAACGGCCAGGCACAGTGGCTCACTTCTGTAAGCCCAGAAATTTGGGAGGCCGAGGCAAGAGGATTGCTTGAGCCCAGGAGTTTGAGACCAGCCTGGGCAACATAGTGAGAGCTCTACAGAAAAGCCAATAAATTAGCCAGGCATGGTGCTGTGTGCCTGTAGTCCCAGCAACTCAGGAAGCTGAAGCTGAAGGGTCCCCTGAACCCAGAAGTTCAAGACTGTGGTGAGCTGTGATCATGCCATTGCACTCCAGTCTGAGCAACAGAGACCCCCCAACTCAGTATATATATATATATATATAATTGATGAGCAGTACTAAATTTTTAATTTTTAATTAAAATAATATGTATTGTACATATATAAATTCCTATACAACAGGGTAAAAAGTGGTAGGTTCCATTTGATCACTGCCTATTATACATCAGGCTCTGTGCTAATCACTTTATAGGAAATATTTTATTCATCCTTCTAAGAATTCTGTATGCAACTGTTATTTTGACCATTTTATAAATGTTGACACAAAGACTCCCACCCCAAAATATTAAATCGACCCCCCAATATCAGGCATCTAGTAAGCTGTGGAATATATTCAAGCTTAGGTTGCTTTGATTTCAAAGACTGTGATCTTCAGTTAAAGTTCAATCTCATTGGCATCTCAGAGATCGTGAAAATAAAATACTATTTGCATATCAAATATTTTTAACGGACCTATTGTAAATATGATGATTCTGCATATGAGTGGGAAGAAAGGGACCCCTCTCCTCTATGTTGGGGCTCCAATGTCCACGACCACACTTCCCTAACACTCCCCCACGCTCCTCCCTAGAGATGTAAAGAGAATGTTCTAGAGCTGTAAATCTGGCCAGTTACCTTCACCAGACCATCATACAGATTTCTTCATAGAGCATTCCCTCACCCACCATCAAAAAAAAAGGAAGTTAAAACATAGGCTATTTATTGCAAAGAACGTTTATAAAGTTTTATATGGTACGAGATTTTTCAAACCTTTATGAGTGTATTTTTTTCTCATAATTTTTCAGTAAATATTACAGCCTAAGACTCATTTAAAGAAGGAAACTTTTGAGAACCACAACTACGTATTTCATTTATTCTCACAATATCATGAGAACACAGCAATAATTGCCAATCAACTTGACCAACATCAGAGGCAGAACAGGATCTCTGGATTCCACCATTTTAGTCAGTTTGGAAGGAGTATTTGAATTTTCACAGGATAGGTCTGGAACACGATATTGAGCTACTGGACTACAAACATGGTCAAGATAATCCATTCCCGGATTACGCAGTAGTGACTAATTTCAGTGTTGCTGGGTCATTTCCCCTAGTACTGGAGCAGATTACCGTGTCTTTGGTTGAGCATAGTTATATTAATTTCTCTGTATTTAAGCATCATGTTTTATTAGTGAGAGGTGATTGATAAAGAGAGAGAGTGAAAGTAAGAGACAGAGAGAGAGACAGTGAGAGAGAGAGAAATGCTGACGCTAGAGGCATGAGGAAACTCGACTGAATTCACATTTCAGATCTGAAGTTCATTCTGAATGGGATTCTTGTTCATTGAATGATGAGCAAAACATTTGATATCATGATTGAAATGATCAATTTCCTCTTCTCTTTTCTTTTTTGACAAGTTGAATTTGATTAATTGGAATGAATCTATAATAGGATTCTATCATGCTGATATAATAATGACTACAGTACATAGAGGGAAAAATAAAAATATGTCTTGGATTGTTTGTACTGACTCCTAAAAGGTGACAGCTAAAGTCAGAGGAAAGCCACTATGACCAGCGCCACCCTGTATTAGTTCCTTAGGGATGCCATAACACAGCACCACAAAAAGGTGCCTTAAAACAACAGAACTGTATTCTCTCACAGTGGTGGAGGCCAAAAGTCTGAAGTCAAGGTGTCAGCAGGGTCATGGTCTCCCCTGAAGGCTCAAGGGACTAAGCTTCCCTGCCTTTTCCAGTTTCTAGTGGCCCCAGGTGTGTCTTGGGTTTGGGCAGTATAACTCCAACCTCAGCCTTCTCCTTCATGTGGTCTCCCCTGTGTATGTGTGTCCATGTCCTCCTCTCTAAGGACATCAGTCACTGAATTTAAGGTTCATTCAGGATGATTTCATCTGGGGATCCTTCATTAATTACACTTGCAAATACCTTACTCCCAAATAAAGGTTCTGAGTGGACGTGCATTTTGCAGGGACACTAGTCAACCGAGGACACACCCTCAGACACAAACAAGAGAGGCAGGTAGTCACCCTGTTCCCCACTCTTTAGAGGGCCTCCCGTATAATAAACACAAAAATATGGCCACACATGCCAGAGGCACAAAAAAAATGTGTATTTATTAAATTATGCATGAGCACCTCTGCATCCCAGGGTCTGACATTCAGTTTAGCATTGTCACAGCTCAACCTGTGAACCTAAACATCAATCTGTGACTAACAAAAATCAAGCCCCGAGGAAATGTTTTTCCTCGTTTATTGCCCTGTGTTCTTAGAGCAGAGGGCATCTCTCCATGAATGCCATGAAGATGTAGGTTGATGGAGAGTGGAGGAACAGTTAAGAAAAGACTAATGCATCTGTCAAATGTTTTCTCTCAAATAGCATGAATGAAACAGATTGTTACACAATAAAGTAGTTCTTCCCAGTGGTGCTAAGGCGCCATTGACTTCCTACCTTGCACGTTCTGATGTGTGGATCCAGTTTGTGATCCAAAATGCATGTGAATTAGCACAGTATTCACAGTCTTACTCGCCAGCTGGCCAACATTTTGCAATTTTAAACTATTCATGTCACTCTTAAACTTGTACGTATGTTTATATCTATCTTTCTATTGACATCTGAATCGGAAATGCATTAAGTGTGATGCTATTTATTTGGGCAACTAGGTGAACACCTAGCACAAAAATAGCTAATAGCTTCGTTTATTAAAAAAAATTAACGAGCTACTGTTCAAATGTTTTATGCTAAATATTTAAATGTTAACTTTATTTAAATAAGTTTATTTTATATAAGTATATATAAAATTTTCTTTTATATAAGTATATACAAAATTCTTTAAATAAAGTTAATATTTAAGCATTAATAATTTAGATGTATGGTTTTTATTTTTACTAGTTGTGAGTTGTAGTCTACATTTTAATTTTAACAGATGATAAGCCGGGCTCGGTGACTCAGCCTGTAATCCCAGCGCTTTGGGAGGCTGAAGTGAGTGGATTGCCTGAACCCGAGGGTTCGAGACCCGCCCAGGCAACTTGGCGAGACCTCATCTCTACAATAAATCAAAAATTAGCTGGACATGGCAACGTGAGCCTGTAGTTCCAGCTACTTGGAAGGCTGAGGCGGAAGGATCGCCGGAGCCCAGCAGGTCGAGGCTGCGGTGGCCGGGAGCAGCCACTGCACTCCGGTCTGGGTGACAGAGTGAGACTCCAACTCAAAAAAAAAAACAGATGATATTACATATTTTAGAAAAAACATTATAAAAAAATCATTTTAATTTTTTACATTCTAGTTAAGTTATACTTCTGGTGGTAATATATTCCAATTGTATACACAGTAAAAATAATTGCATTTTATTTAATTTACACTATGATGAAGATATATACAAATTATGTATGCCTTAAAATCAATTACAATAGAACATAAATCAAGAAAAAAAAACCTTAGTATAGTAATGCAATTAACGATTATGCTAAAAGAAAGATAAAATGAATATAATGAAGTAAATATGTAAGTATATGTTATGTATACCTATATTTTGCTGCCTCAAAATTTTTCTACTCATCAATAGAATGTCCAAATCTGCACAATAATAGCTAAATTCATTTGTCTGACATTTTGCTTATTTTCAATCACATTAAAACCACAGCTGAAGTCATTTTTCAACTATTATCCTTATAGAGCAATTCAACACAAAAAAATAAAACATTTGTGTTTAACAACTTGTTAGCCTGATTTATTATTAAATATTTAAATTACTAAGAGGCAACACTTAATTATACAACAATTCATCTCCCTCATGCTAAAGGAGGGACTAATTTGATAAATTAATTTGTATTTTCTTTTTCTGAAGTGCTGTGTGGGCCTTAAGTGGTGTGTGTTCTTTTTCCTGACCCTGCAGACATTAGCAGACGAACCTGAACCTGCACTCAAAAAATAAGGACCAAGTGATTGGTCAATTGTCAGGTATTCCTATTTAGTTTGGTAAAACTGCCAAAACAAAAGAGCACCGACTGGGTGGCCGAAACTAGGGAAACACATCGCCTCACAGCTCTGGAGGCTGAAGTCTGAGATCGAAATGTCAGCAGGGTTGTTTCCTTCTGAAGGCTGAGGACCAAGTCTGTTCCAGGCCTCTTTCTTTTTGGCTGGTAGATTGCCGTCTCTTCCTGCCTCGTTTGTATGGCATGTGTCTGTGTCTAAATTTCCTGTTCTGATTGGATTAGAGCCAATCACATTGTTAAGGGCCCACCGCAATGACCTCATTTTAACTCAATTATCTCTTAAAGACTTTATTTCCAAACACAACTCCATTCTGAGGTAATGGGGATTAGAACTTCATTATACGAATTCACACGATTCAGCCCTAGCACCTATCCACAAACATGAAGACATCGCACTTTGTGTTCTTTCTACTGGTTTGAACTTTCTTGTCCATAAATACTTGGGTGTTTTCTGCAAGACAGGGAACATATGTCACCTGGATTTTTGCCACAAAGAAGGAAAGGTTCTGTAAACGATCGCTTTTCCGGATTTAATTTTGACTCTCATTTCCTTAAAATCATCAACAAAATGTTATATAATAATAGCTCAGCTAATAGATATACCAGTAATGTGGCATTCTCCCAAAAATCTATTTTTGCTGTGCTTGACAGAGGAAGTCGTTCTCTTCAATTTTATTAAGGTTTAGCAATTCTTCTTTTCTTTTTTTTTTTAGTCTTATGTAATTATTCTTCAAGGCAATAAACATGAGTCATTCTTTTATGATTGTTAATCTATTTTTATGTATCTGTATAGTATGTAGCTGATGAACTTTAATAAAACCTGAAATGAGGTCCCCTTGAGGCCATTTTCAGGCTGGTTTTGCGGCAAATTCCAGTGAGTGGAAATTCAGTTAGCTAAGCCTACAACGTGTTTCCCTTTCAGATAGATGGGCTAATGGGAAGCATGTCTGTGCTAGTCTGGTATAATGGTCTGGCCTCAAATACTGGTTGTTAAAACAAACCGCACACCATCTGAGACCTAACTGCCAAGGAGTCCATGGTGTAACATAACTTAATTGAATATACTTTCAGCTCGGAAAGGGTAAATAGGAAACAAGGTAGCAAGAATAAGCATGCCTGCAAGTTCGCCGTCTATTTCTGGAAAAAAATCCAGGAGATTACAGAAGGACTAAACTAAATCAGATCATTCAGTCAGTTTTCTCTTCTGAAGAAATGTTTTATCCTGAGTAATCGGTAAACAATTGAACTATTTATGTTCTCTACCTAGGACCTAAGTGTGAGACATGAGACTGACAGTTCTGGTAACACAGAAATTTTGTCTATGCAATGAAATTCCAAATATCTCATCTTTTTTGTAAGGGCATCCTTTAGCGTTTCTCTCTTTGACACAATAGCATGTATAATTGTTCTTAAAAGTATCGTTTCTTCCACATGACTGTATATTATTATTATATATGTCTTTCTCTGCTATTTATTGTAAATCCTTACAGGCAAGAAATGCCTTTTCTGATCTTTATTTTAATTTAACAATATAATGTGCTACACAATTTAAAAACAGACTGGGAATGAAATACAATGAATTTTAAATTCTAAAACCACAGAATGAAAAGGGTCGTCAAAACTCAATTTGCCGAATGCCCCATTTTCAGGTTACTGGATTTCTACACCAGTGACAGACATTCCATACAAACTTACAAGCATACCAGGGAAGAGCTGTGAGCCTTTCAACAGATTTTTTAAATGCCTAAGTCAGTTGTTAATGCCACACTGCTTATCAATGGTGACATTCACTGCCAGCCACAGTGTGTCAATACATATTTCTCTTACAGTAGGAAGTGGAGGGCTGGTGGCTGGACATCAGTTTTCTGCCATTCAGTCCCCACCTCACAAAGATACCACAGCACCCAAGAGTCCTCTGATTCATGGCCAGTTGTCAGTGGTGTCGTCATGTTGATCAGTACTTGAAGCTCCAGTGTTCTTTGAAATGAATGCATTTAAGTGCTCTTAGTTGACTTACCTTCTTCACAGTTACTGAATATGACCATGGGCTCATGCTGATTGAGACCTATATTCAGATTCAGGCTAAAATTGTGTGAGTGTGTGTGTGTGTGTGTATGTGTGTGTGTGTGTGTGTGTGAATTTTCTTTATGCCTGTGATTCTAAAGTGATGCTAAACACTTTCATGTCTCTTTAAAGACAAGGACAAGTGTTCACCTGATTTCTAAATTTCCAGAAAAGATCTGGCAAATAGTAGGCACAGACACACACACACACACACACACACACACACACACACACACAATGTATGTATATATGTATATTTTTTATTTTTTCTTAAAGATGTGGGGTACAGTTCAGGATTAGGTATATAAGTGGTCGTCGTCCAGGTAAAGTTTGGGCCTCCTGTTGGTCCCCACTTTGCCTGGTTTGAGATCAGGTACCCCAAAATTATGTTCTTATTGACACCTCATCAAGGCTAGTTTATTTTCTGCCCTCAGGACTTGACATTCCAATTTCCCTGTGTTGTTAGGGATTCTTCTTTACTTATTTACATCCAACTGACCAACTGAAATCCCTCTTGCTTTAATATAAACCGTTATTTTTTCATAGTCCTGAACAAAGAAAACATTAATTTGGCATCTCTCTTTTATGCATAATACTTTTTGCCCATCAATTCTTATTTCTAGATTTGATCTTCCATCCTATCACCCTGCTGTTGCTTTTGCCAGAATGTAGCTTCAGTTGCAATTGTGTATGTCAGTCTGTGTGTGTGTATTTGTATAGGTGTGCATATGTTGTGTGTAGTAAGGGTAACTGTGTTCATTGGACATGGTAGACTAATTACCATCTTAACTCCTCTCAAGAAACTCATGAGCTACGCATCATTGTTCTCTGCCTAGCACAGGAATATGCCATTCTTAGAAATGAGATGGGGATACTGACAAATGACAATGCCCTCTAGTAAATTACACTTGGAAGCTAGCAGCTAAAATATTTTTTAAAAGGGGGTATAAAGCAAAAATATGGGCATAAGACAAAAACAAATTTGCAAAAATTGTAACACAAATAGCTAGGCATAACCTTTTTTTTGTGGATACTGTAACTGGATACTGGAGAGAGGGATTGGAAATTCTTGGCAACTGAAAGAACCTGGGTTTGTTTGATGCAAGATACACTTCCCCACTATATTTGCTCTTAGCTAACACATCCTTAAATATTTGAAAAGATACTACCTCCCATTAGAAATGTGTTGGTTTTCGCCTACAAACGATATGATATGTCTACAATTCTCTGCTGCTTACTGATTTAGGGAGCCTAGGTTAGACTCTCCAAACTTCAGTTATCTCATTTCTTTTTTTCAATTTTATTTTTTTATTTTAAAGATGTGGGGTACAAGTTAGGATCAGGTAGATAAGGTGTCATTGTACAGGTAAAGTTTGGGCCTCCCTTTGGTCCCCACTTTGCCTGGTTTGAGATCAGGTACTCTTATTGATGTTATGTGCCTCCCTTTCCCCTGACAGCTTCCCGCTACTGCCAACCCCTTTCTTGTAGTATTATGATAAATGTTCAGGGTTCGCTTATGAGTGAGAACATGTGGTACTCAGTTCTTTTTTTCTGTGATAGATCGAGTATGATAGACTCTAAACCCATCCAAGTTACTGTGAAGTCCATGACTTTGTCCTTCTTTATGGCTGCTTACTATTCCACTGTGTATATGTACATTATTTTTATCCAGTCCACTTTCAGTGGGCAGTGTGGTTGGTTCCACGTTTTTGCTATTGTGAATAGTGCTGCAATAAACATGTGTGCGCAGGTATCTTTTTTGTAGAATGATTTGAGTTCCTCCAGATATATTCCAAGAAGGGGGATTGCTGGGTTCTACGACAAACATTTTCTTGATAATTTAGAAATTTTCACACTGATTTCCACAGATGTTGTAGTAATTTATACTCTCACCACCAGTGTAGAAGCGTTCCCTTTTCTTTGCAGCCTCTCCAGTTGTTTTTCAAATTATTAATAATGGCCATTCTAACTGGAGTTAGGTGGTATCTCAGTGTGGTGTAGATTTGCATTTCTCTGATGATTGGTGAGGCTGAGCATTTTTTCACGTATGTGTTGGCTGCTTATATGTTTTCTTTTGAGAAGTATCTATTCATGTCTATTGCCCATCTCTTAATAGGGCTCTTTGCTTGTTTGTTTGTTTTTGCTCTTGGCACATTTGAGTTCCTTGTGGATCCTGATTGTTAAAACTTTGTCAGATATACAGTTGGCAAATATTTTTTTCCCATTCTGTGGGCTGTCTCATTCTCCTGATAGTTTCTTTTGATTTGCAAAAGCTTTTCAGTTTGATGAGGTCCTACTTGTCTATCTCATCTCCTGTGGCATAGGCTTTTGGGGTTATGATCAGGAATTGTTTGCCTCTTCCAATATCTATAAGGGTGTCTCCTGTGTTATCTAAGATTCTTCACAAAAATCAACTCTACATGAATCAAAGACCTAAACATAAAACCTCAAAATATGAGAATCTTAGGTACCTCATTTCTTAAAGGGAGGCCATCTCATTTCTTAAAGGGGATCTGCTTTAAAGATTAAATGCGCTGGACTCGGTGGCTCAGCCTGTAATCCCGCGCTTTGGGAGGCTGAGGTGAGTGGATTGCCTGAGCCCGCGGGTTCGAGACCCACCTGGCCAACTTGGCGAGACCTCATCTCTACAGTAAATCAAAAAATTAGCTGGGCGTGGTAGCGCTCGCCTGTAGTTCCAGCTACTTGGAAGGCTGAGACGGAAGGATCGCCGGAGCCCAGCAGGTCAAGGCTGTGATGGCCGGGAGCGTGCCACCGCACTCCAGGCTGGGTGACAGAGTGAGACTCCAACTCAAAAAAAAAAAGATTAAATGGGATATAAACACCTGTACATAGTAGGAGTTCAGTAAACATGGGCTGATATTTTCTTGCCATTGTAAAAACTCTCCAAAATATTGATGAAATGTGTGACTACATGAAAGTATGCTGAAGAGTAGACTTTTTGAAAGAATATGTAATTTAAAAACAAGCTTTTATGTAGAAGCCAACCTGAAAGCACTCCCAATTGTCAAAATTTGAGCAATAAAATAAATAATCTGGCACTGGATTATATCTCAAAATATAAAGTAAATATAAGTAAAGACTTTTCTGAAATAGATGACTAAATAAATAAGTAAAAGGAGAAAGGCCCAATCTCCCTTATGAAAGGATCCAATTAATATATGTAGATACTCCCCACTCTGGTTTAATCATCCTTTCCATCTTGAGTGTGGGCGGGGTTTAGGATTTAGTGACTCTCTTACGAAGAATACAGCAAGAAAAGGAGAAATCCAGTAACTTTTTAGGGAGAACACCTGAAATGCACTACCTTACATGAGCAATCACAGTTAACATCACCAGTGATGAGTCACATTGGTCTCACATTCACCTTATATAACATGAAGCAAACAGCACTTCATATTTGTCGTGTTCGTCACAAAAACCCATAACCCCAGGTTGACCATGCGAAAAGCAAGAGACAAATCCAAACAGAGGAACATTCTTCAATATATCTCATCAATACTCTTCAAAGTAATCGAGGACATGAACGCAAGGGGAATCTGAGGCCCTACGAGACAGAGAAGACAGAAGGACTAAATGCAATGTGACATCCTGGGTTGGATCCTGGGATACAAAAAAAGAACATTCATGAAAAAACTGATGAAATCCAAATAAAGTTTGTCCATCAGTTCTCACACCCAGAGGTCGGCCTTCCCTCCATAATTCTGCTCTCTGCTTTTGTCAGATTGTAGTTTCAGTTGCAGCTGTGTGTGCGAGTTTGTGTGTGCATGTACTTAATGTATGCTGTGTGTAGTAAGGGTGACTGAGTTCAGTGGAGATGGCAAATTGATTATCAACTTCATCATCTTCATAGTAATATACCCATGTTAATATCTGAGCTTTGACAAGTACGCACAATTTTATAAGATGATGACATTAGAAGAAACTTCGTAAAATGTATGGAAAACACGGACTATCTTTGCAATATTTCTGTAAATCTAAATAAAAGTTGTTTTGCTTTATTTTTTTGTTTTTGTTTTTGTTTTTTTGAGTTGGAGTCTCACTCTGTCGCCCAGACTGGAGTGCAGTGGCCGCTCCCGGCCACCGCAGCCTTGACCTGCTGGGCTCCGGCAATCCTTCCGTCTCAGCCTTCCAAGTAGCTGGAACTACAGGCACGCGCTACCACACCTGGCTAATTTTTTTTTTTTTTATTTACTGTAGAGATGAGGTCTCGCCAAGTTGCCCAGGCAGGTCTCGAACCCACGGGCTCAGGCAATCCACTCACCTCAGCCTCCCAAAGCACGGGATTACAGGCTGAGCCACTGAGCCTGTCTGCTTTGCTTTATTTTAAAAAAGATCTTTATATATGGCACCATTCATTCTTTATTAACTAATTTCTTTTATTTATTTATTTATTTATTTATCTATTTATTTATTTATTTATGTATAGTTGGAGTCTCATTGTATCTCCCAGACTGTAGTTGCAGTGGCACTCTCCCGGCTACCACAATCTCGACCTGCTGGGCTCCAGCAATCCTTCCGCCTCAGCCTTTCAAGTAGCCGGAACTACAGGCACATGCTACCACGCCCAGCTAATTTTTAATTTATTGTAGAGAGGAGGTCTTGCCAAGTTGCCCAGGCGGGTCTCGAGCCCTCAGGCTCAGGTAATCATTCACCTCGGCCTCCCAAAGTGCTGGGGTTACAGGCTGAGCCACTGAGCCCAGCCTATTAACTAATTTCAAATGCAAAGAAAATCTACACGAGATACTGAAATTCTATCTCTACCTCTGGCTCATCTGTAATATTGTAATGCAGTGTTTAGTGAGGCTGTGAGGCTTAATCAACTTCTAAAGCTCTTTGAAATCCCAAGATGAAAGGAAATTGTATACGTATGTAAATAAAGTCTTAGTCTGGCCATTCAACATGTGTCTGGGTACATACACGAGTCCTAAATAAGGGATGAATCTGTGAACTGTTTTCTCTAATCCAATACCTTCTACCTATAACTGGGAGTGCACAATGTTGAAATAACCAATGGAAAATAGAAAACTTTAAGCAGTTTTATTGCTGGACATTATGTGTCTTGCGGTCCCAGCCAGAAAAAGAAATTATTTTTGTTTTTGTTTTTTAACATGTGTTTTTGCTTTTTAGGGTATTAAAAATTTAGACTGCATGCAGAAACAGAAAGATACTTTACTTTCTATGTGAAAACTGACAGGCAGAACTTTCAACGTGTCATGGAATAAGGGCCATCATATGTTTGGTGTTACATCAAAAATGCCACTCTGCAGAAACTATTCAGTTTAGCTGGAGTGGCTGAATTGCCTGTGAGTTCCACATTTTTCAACCTGTTTCACAGTTCCTGCTACTCAGGATCTTTACTGAATAATATTTACCAGGGGCTCTGTGCTGTTTCCTGTGAGTCCAGAGACTCCCTAAGACATCTGCCCACCAGTCTTAGCCCCAGTCTTTGAACTTCCACATCATAAAGTTCAAATTTTTGGCTTTAATTGACAAATACACTTTTTAATAAACTGGTATATTTTTGGTTAAACACATCTTAATATTTAATTTTGTCAGTACAAACGAATGGTCAATCTGATGAACAAAATTTTTCATTCAGTTGTTGACTAATCTGTCTAGCTTTCATTGTTGGTTTCATCAAAAAGTTGATCCCATTAATCCAAAATAAAACTTAATTGAGAAGTCTTCTTTGCTTGTTATCAAAACATCTATCATTTGGTTCAAGTAACAGGGAAAGTATGGGCTTTTAAAGTCATACAGATTTTCCTGATAATTTCATTAACTAGTTATGTGACCTCTGACAAGCCACTTGACCTCTCTGATGCTCAATTTCTTTGTCTGTAAAATGATTGTTAGAAATATTATCCTTTCATAGCTATCATGAGGATAAAATAGATTAAAATAAGCCAAAGTACTTACCACGATGCCCGACTCAACAATTCCAAAATGATGTTGGGGACAGTGACTATATTCCAAGCAATTCACAAAAACCTAGACAGTCCACACTACGTAACTGAAATAAGCCTATCTCAATGAAAAAAGAAAAGAAATGAAATCATTTTATCATCACATTCCTAACTCATGCAGCATAGAAAATTTTAAACATAACGAAATAATTAAGGAATTACAGTTGCGCTCCTACATGCAATGCAAATATCTTGTGAAAACAGGAACACTGCCCTCTCGTTGCTTACGGTCCAGTGAGGGAGCTATTTAAGAACCATTGTACAACTTCAGGCTGAGGGAAGGTGCCTGATGCTACTGCAGTGGGTCAAGGGATGGGAGATGAGGATTTCCTTACATGATGGGAAAGGAGAAGGGGCATAGCAAGGAATCAGGAACTGATGGAAAGGTAGTGTTCTTATATGTGAGAAGGGTCCATGAAACAGTCACTGACTTGTGATTGCTGAAAACAAGAGAGGATTTGTTCCTTCTTCCTCAGTGAAAGGACTTGGCAGGGGAAATAATGAGATGGTGAGGAGGTGATATTGTTTCTCCTGCATGGTGGCTAGGCATGCAAGCAGCTGAGTGCAACCAGCTGTTTGCAGGTAGAGATGTGTGTTTGTGAGGCTGGCATTTGCCACCAAGCAATGAACACAAAGGTGGCTGATCCCCCAACAGGATAGACTGTCTGAACTGGAAAATATAAATGTAAACAAAGCTTGCCTGGACAAGAATTTCAGCAGTAGGGCTTCACCAAGAACCGTGAGCTTTAGAATGGATAAAAACAACAATCTTTAAAAAAAAAAAAAAAAAAAAAAAGGACGTTTTATTTACGTGACAAATGCTTCAAGCCTGTAAGAGTAATTCTGGAATTTTCAATAAGTCCAGTTGATATAAGGAATGACTCACTCTTGCCTAATAAGTGAAAGAATGAAGTTTCAGAAAAGCAATCAACTGTTCTCCAACACGATTGGTTTATTTCACAACTTAAAGTTTAACGTTAAACAAATATAACTCAAGTCACAATGCAACGATGATTGATGTTTTTCATCAACATCCAATTATCATTCCATCAAGCACTGGTGTCTGAGCCAAGTAAAACATAAAGTATGCATCTAGAAAGTGTTATTCTCTATACCTTTTCAAAATAACTTGCAGGATATAACTACACTTACTGAATTTCTGACTTGTTAGAGCACGTCGCAGGGAACCTTGACAAGTGAATTTTGGTGTTGCGTTATCACCCATACTTTCCAAAGAATATTGGTTGCTTTTGCTATTTAAAGACTGAAAAGAAAGTCCCTTTCACTTCTTTAACTTGTTCCTGTAGAATAATCTGCATCAGTGTGTTCTTTGTCTTTTGTTAGCTGTGAAGACAGACACTTAGGTATCAGGCATGGTGTCAGGTTGTGGTGTGAGGTCTCCTAGGAGGTGAGGGGAACTGATGGGATTTCAGAAAAATGAAAACAAAATAAAAACATCCCTTTGACTGGGCTTCAAAGGAAGCCATTTCACTCAGGAACAGCTCTTCGAGAAAACGCAGTCACTTCTCATTTTGTTCTGGGCTAAGGCAGGGGTTCAAAAGAGGAGTGATGAATGGCTTGAGGAGACTGCGGGAGTGAAAAACACCTCACATTCCCAGGGATGCCTGTTGTCCCAGATCCCTTCGCAAGCCGCTCCCTCCAAGAGGCAGGAAGCTTTCTCTGAACCTCCTCTCCTCTAGGGAGACAGCAACAGCTGCTTGCCCATCAGCAGTGACTTGCTGAGGAAGACAGCACCCCTTCCCTGTCTGAAGCCATGGGGAGGGCTGAGCATCGAAATGTAATTCATTGCTCAGGTTGAAATTCAGCCAGCACACCAAGGCTAACATCATACAAGTACAGGGGGGAGAAATAAAGCTTTAATGAGCTTAGAAAGAAGATATGTAAAACTCATATCAAAGCAGACAACACAACTTTTCCTGCCATGGCGTATTTCAGCAGGGAATGACTCAGAGAGGAGGGAAAGTTTTGGGGTCTCTGGGAATTCTGGCTATCCACTGTGTGAAGGAAATGGCTGAGATGACTTTGCCTCACTTTTAAAAACTCGCTTCAACCTAGAACGATAATTAGGAAGCAGATCTGGCTTACATGTATTATTATTTTAATCTTAACCTCTGTTAAAATTTATAAATTCCTACTAAGGGTGTGGCTTATTTTAAGTGGCTTGTTCCAAAGCTCTTGGAGAAGATGTAAGAATGTCCAGACAGCAAGAAGAGCCCTGAACCCTCACCCCTGTTGGGGGCTTTCCCCATCTCGTCAGAGGTCCACTGAGCACATGAGGACACAGAGACGGGGCCACCCATGCGAATTCAAATGTAATTCAATTCAGTCAACATTCCTGGGCAAAGTGGGTTCTAAGAACTATCCAGTATTAAAGACTACCCCAGCCAAGAGATGTTAATAGACCACTTTGGCCTTGGAGGGGAAGCAGAGGGAAAAGAGAATGGTAATCTTTGACTATAAGCCCAGAGTACCAGGAGTGATTGTCTCCTCCAAATCTCACGCTGAAATGGGATCCCAGTGTCAGAGATAGGACCTGGTAGGAGGTGACTGGGTCATGGGAATGGATTGCTCATGAATGGTGGCTTGGTGTCGTCCTTGTGGCAGTGAGTGAGTTCTCGCTCTATTATTTCACACGAGAGTTGGTTGTTTAGGAGCCTGGCCCCTCCTTCTCTTAATCTTGCTTCCATTCTCACCATGTGACAGTCCTGCTCCCTCTCCGCCTTCTACCATGATTGTATGCTTCCTGAGGCCTCACCAGAAGCCCAACAGATGCCAGTGCCATGCGGAACCATGGGCCAAGATAAACCTTTTTTCTTTATATATTACCCAGCAATGCAGAACAGACCACTACAAGGGGGAGCCAGGACTGAGAGCACTTACTATAGAAATGGACTCAGAAAGCACAGACAGATGCACCAGGTTCAGCAAAGTCCAGAGATGGTGTGGGGGGGGGGCTGCAGTATTTGCCTGTGAGATGCTGGTTTCCCAGTGGATGGCATGGCCCGTGACAGAGGACCCAGGGCAGGAGAAGCAGTGGCAAGGACCCTGGAGGTCAGCATTCACTCTTCTAACAGATCATAGTGAGCATCTACTGTGTCACAGGCAATGTTCTTAATGTTGGGGCATAAGCGATTAGCATGGCAGATCATCCAGAAACTCGGTTCACAGGCAATAGTAAGCCAACAAGGGATTGTGGCCAAATTCTAGTTTTCTCAGACTCTAGGAGAACCAGAAGTCAGGTTTCGGATGAGAATTCACCATTCTAGACCGTGACAGATTGCGAGTAAGTAACCAGAAAATATGAAAATCAGAGTCTGCCAGATGGCTGGTAAGTTTTCAAAGGAGGCCTCTCAGAGCCATCTGATGCCCCTGCAATGGAAGAAGTCTCCATTCTGACCAACGTATTTGTATACCCTCATCTGGCTTCCTTGTAAATAAACCTACTTTGTGCTGGTTGAAGAATAAATGGCCTCATGCAGTGATTAAAATACCGAAGTAATACCATGCTTTAAGTTTGCCATTTAACAAATGGCAAATAAGTAAATAAATTTTAAGTGTATTTATTCGTTCAAAAATAAAAAAACAAATTGTATTTATTTCATAAGCATTTTGTCAAACACCTACAATGAGACTAGAAACTGTGCCAGGTCCATTAGATGTCAAGATGAAGATAATAAAAGCCCCGTCCTCAAGGAATTTGTTGTCAATTGGAGAAGACAGACAAGTCAACTAGCCATCATAGAGCAACCTAATCAATGCCTTGACTGTCTTTCCCATCTCCACTCCTGTCCTACTGGGAGTCTGGGCCAGGAGACCCAAGGGGGAAGTGAGGTGGTAGAGGTCAGAACTAGGAGTAGACCAGAAAGTCATTATGGAGGCAGGTGGAAGCAGAAAGACCCCCTTCAGAGTGTCATTCAGTCCAAATGCTTCAAGGGCTTCAAAGGCTAAAAGGGACGCTAAGATAAAGCCACCAGCCCAAACCCTGCAATACTGGGTGGATGTAGGTGGCAGAGAGGTAGACACTGCAACAGGGAATTCTGTGTGATCGTGACGAAGGGAAGAAAGCTGCTCAAAAACTAAAAATATAGCTTATCGATCTCTGCCTTGATGGGGGAAGGAAGCTAAGCACGTCTCAAAAAGTCAATACAAGGTAAAATAAAGACGAATGCAGAAAGCTCTGAGAACGGGGAGGAAGAAGACAGGTCCTCATTTGTGATGCCTCAGAAATGGGGTGGGGAGCTTTGTCGGGGTCTTCACAGGAGCAACGATGACTTGAATCTCTTATAGTGAGCAGCAGTTAACCAGGTAGGGGAAGAGATAGGTATTCCAGGGGAGACAAGGTTAGGACACAAGGCAGGAGTCCGATTGTTAATTTCATCTCAACCCCTCAATGGAGTAGATAAGGAAAGAAAATGTTCCTATTCATATTATTTAGATAGCTGATCTACTATTAATCACAAACTTATAGATTCAAGGATATTGTAAATATTATCCAATAAAAAGTTATTTTTATTGACTGACCCCCTCAAAAATTAGTTTCTATTTTTCCTGATATAGTCAACTAGAATTATTTGTGAACTGTCAGCAGTTCGATTTCTTCTTCCTTTCTTAGGAAAACAGTAAATCTGCTTAGTTCAGTTATAAAATGAACACAGCCATTTCCATGCCTCCAGATGAAATTACAGACCTTTGTATGATCTGGGTACTTAATCACTGTTAAATATAAATTTAACTGCTGAGGGCTTAAGTTGCACGGCTTTTATTTTTAAGTCTTCAAACTCTCATATATTTATTTTCTCAAATTTCCTGACTTAGGAATTACATGAGATAGATTCAGTCATTAGCCACAAGTTAAAGATTTGCCTCAAGATACTGCAGTCTTTTGTAGGCTGACATTTTGTTACTGGCTGTTCATAGAACGAACCTTTAGGCACAACAATTCAGCATCAGGTAGGCATTGGTCACTGTCCCATTGTTTAATCAGTCATTTGGATGCCTGTGGTGTTGGTGGCATATAAAACACTGCTCTTAATTATATAGTTCCTTTCCTTGGATCAACTTGTCCCAGATAACACGCGTTTCATCTTTATGCACATTCTTCTAAACATTACCAAATGTGCGATCACATAACATTCCTGATTAAACTTTTGGAACAAGTAACTGAGATCATTTGATGCTAACAGCAGCCAAGGCAGAGATTTGTGTTATGTAGAGCAGGAAACTGTGAGCACTTTCATCAGGTCTGTTTATTGTTCGGCTTAGTTTATAGTCTTTATTCTGGATGAATTAATAATAATCCTTTAGAATCACAGAGCACCTTTCTTACAGGAATACAAAGCATTCTCTCATACCTTCTCTCCATTCATTTTGCAACATCCTTGTGAAGCAGGAAGGGTCAGGTATTCAGACAGGAAACCAAAGCAGACGCTAAATGACTTTCACCAGGACATACGGTTAGCCACAGACAGAGCCAAAACAAGAATGTGAGTCCCTTGACATCAAGGTCAGCGTGGATGCCATCAGACTGGTGGTCCTCAAAGGATGATCTGTGAGGGCTCTCAGCTTATCCCTGGGCTGGGGGCCATGAAGTTCATGTCAGCTGCCATGCCTAAAATGTTTCCATTTGCTGCTACCATTAATTCCGTGCAATAAATGTCTGAGGTATGACGATAGTTTCAATGCTGTTGCTGGTGTGAGGTCTCCCGTCTTCAAGAAACATATAAAAACAGGCCTTTCCCTGAACCTCCCTCCTTGGGCTACTATCCCATTTTACTCAGGACGGAAACATGCAGGCTGCAATCCTGGCACAATTCCAAACAAATAATGTCAATATTTGTTCAGCACTTATTTAGCGTAGATTGGTAAACACCGATCTTCTATTCGTAAAAGTATTCTAGAAAAGGGGATACACTTCATAATTCACTTCAATTGTCTGACATGGCTCATTCTTCAGTTTTATTTTGTGCAATAACTTTCCAAATCACATGACTTCTTAGGAAACATATGAAAGGATTTGAAATCTACGCAATAAAACAAATCGGTTGTTCCAGTAAACAGCACCACACCCATGCATTATTCAGTTTCAGAATTTAGCTGACTATGACTACTGAGTTAAGACCAGAGAACTTCTACACGCCTGTAGCAAAAATCCTGACACACACACACACAAAAAAACAAAAACAGAGATAAGTCAGCCTATGAGTGGGAAAAGTACTACATTTTTCCTGGAGGGCACAGTCCACATTGGTAAGAGGGGAGCAAGACCAGTTTCCATTTTGCAAGTTATGTAAAGAGACCTGTTAGAGCTTTGAAATAACTGGCACCATGTTTCTGATTTTTTTCACCCAGATCTAGAAATCTATAGCCCTGACCTGTCTCACAACTTTTCCAAGGTCCACTCTTTAATAGCCTGATTAGAAATCCATGTGTAGTCAGCTTCTGTGTATCAAACTTATACCAAACTCAGTAAGCCACTGCAAGTGAGATGTCCCCCTTCAAACTCTCCTATAATTTCATACACACCACTTTCTTAAATCGAGTACCTGTACTTCGAGTAACTTTAAAACTTGCACACTGCAAATCAGATGTAATTTGAAATGTGATTAACATTAAGAAATGCAGTTTAATCACAAGCCTCTGTTTCTCTGAACAACAATTGAAAACATACCATTCCAGGTAATCTAGCCTGCTTTTTGTTTAAGCTGCGCCTTTAGTGAATTGACTTGGCCTATTTGGGGTTGGATGCTTTCTTGGTTATCTCCTGCCCCTTTACCTTCTCTTTTTCTCCCGTGGTAGTTTCTGAGTAAGAAGACATTTCTAGAAAACATCATTGCAGCAGGGGCAGGAGGTCCGCAAGACACATGCGTTCTTCAGCTCCCCACGGGTCTCCCTGAACTGTGATGCTCCACTCCATCGTTAGGTAAAGGCCTCTCTCCCCTTGTAAGGTAAAGGCCGCATTCCCCTTGCCTGCACCTGCTGCTGGGGCCTATGATGGCTCTTGCCCCAAGGCTGCCCATGTGGCCTCTCCCTTGTCCTGACATCAAGCCTCCTTGGTTCTCCATTCTGGGTATGGGGATTTCTACATCTGCCCATGCCAGACAGAGACTGGGGGAACCAGGGCTGGGAGTGGAACCCTCTATTAACAGAGTGCATGAACACACACAAACACACACACACACACACACACACACACACACACACACACCATCATTTCTGCTTTATTAGAGTCGCTCCATGTTATTGTGGGACGAGAGCAGCAAAAATTTGCAGACATTTAAATTATATTTATTTCCCAACATGGTTTCACTGATCCTGCTTTATTTTCACTCACTTGAGAGTACATTTTATTGATCCTGCTAGAAGAAAACTGTGTTCAAATGGTGGCTTACGCTTCTGCATATCCTACTCTACTATCTAGCCTTAGAACTTAGCAAATCCTCTGCCAGACTTCTCTATATCAATTTATTAGATGTTAATTTTTTTCCCCTTTTTTAATAGAAGAAGGAAGAAAAGCAGGTATACAGAATAGAAAGGGATTAGGAAATGGAGTTAACGTATTTTGTGTTTTATAGTTTGGAATTATACACTTTTTTCTTTTTTTTTAAGTCGGAGTCACCCAGGCTGGAGTGCAGTGGCACTCTCACGGCCACCCCAGCGTCGACCTGCTGGGCTCTGGTGATTCTTCTGCCTCAGCCTTCCAAGTTGCTGGAACTACAGGCATTCACTACCACACCCAGCTAATTTTTTAATTTATTGTACATTTGAAGTCTTGCCAAGTTGCCCAGGATGGTCTCAAACCCCTGGGCTCAGGCAATCCTCTCACTTTGGCCTCCCAACATGCTGGGATGACAGGCTTGAGCCATTGCACCTGGCCTGAAATTATAAATATTTATCGCAGAAGACAAATTTGAAAACTAGGAGAAATTTCACTAGGATTGAATGAATTACAGCATTTATATGATATGGATGATTTAAGATTCAGTATACTCTTAAATCATTTTTTTTAAAAAGTCTCACACCCAGGCCTTAGAAAACTTCATCAATTAAGGTTTGTATGAAGAAAAAAATCTACTATAGTGCTTTAAACAGGGAGGTGTTTGTTGTTTTCTGCAATAAGCAGCATGGTGACAGCCTGTGAAGGGTGTGGCAGCTTAGTGACAGAATCCAGGACCCAAACTCCTATTATCCAGTATCCGCTTACTGAGTACATTTTCATAGTTGCACGAAGGGAGGTATACCTCCAGACATCTTGTCCTCAACATAGACAAGAAAAGAATAGAGGATTCTTCTCCCTGTGAATACCTGCCCTTGTATTCAGGAAGAAATGTCGCTAGAGATTTCTTCCTACATATGATTAGCTAAGCATATGCTACAAGCCCTCCCCGCCCCCACCCCTAACCCCATAGCTGGAAGAGAAGTCGGGGACCGTAAGAGCTTGAATTTTCTTTCCTCTGTGATCAAGACCTGCAAGGAGAAAGGAAGGTTGGATGCCACAGCCTGGCTGTTTTTCATGCTGGTCAGGACATTTCAGAAACAAGGAGCTCAGTTTTGAGTACCATTTCTCATAAGAAACAGGCAACAACAGGCGTCGCTAAAGAAATATTTGGTCTGAAGAAGAGGAGACTAAAAAACAACAATGTGTGTCTTGAAGGGCTTATATGAGAAGAGGGAGATTTGTGCTCAAAGACACAGATCTAGAATCAACAGGCAGGTTTTGTTGGGGAACGTGTCCTACTTTATCTTAGACCACACTTGTTTCCAAGGAAAACAAGCCTAATCAAAGTAGGCAGAGACAAAAGCAGTCAATGCTGTCTCTTTAGTTCTGTCTCTCTGTCTCTCTGTCTCTCTATCTCACACACACACACACACACACACACACCCATCTTTCTTTGCACACTCGCAGCATTGATCTCTCTCCACTCTCCAGTTCTCTGCTAAACTCATCCTTTTGCTCAAGATCTACCTCAAGTATCCCAAAAGCATGGATTCCCACCGCTGAACAACTCAGTTTCTGGCCCCAGTTGCAAATTTCTGAGAGGAACATATCACACTGGACCGGCCAAAGTCATATGTCCACCTGCAGTTCTACCAGCTGTGATCAGGAAAAGGTAAGGCTCCATGGAGTCTTGAGAATCCTCATTTAAGCAGTGGGCAAGGCGAATGTTCACAGAAAGGCTTGCCGATAGAAAAGAGATCATGGGCATCTCAAGTACATGTTTCTAGTCTCTGCCATCTGGCATTCATCTTACGCTCTCCTGTCGAATGCATCTCTCCGGAAGACAGTTCTATGTATATCATGCGTCACCTGAGCACAAACTTTCAGTGATTAGACTTTGTAAAGTACTGCCTGACTCTCAAGATCTTTACACTATGGTCCCAGTGTACTTTTCTAATTTAATTTTTGATGATTTTTCTCCCTTGCTCAAGCCAGAAGAGCTGTTCCACCCTTTCTCCTACAGTTTGAGTGACCACACATGCCCGTTTGTTCAGAACAGATCCAGTGTTTTCTGTTGCTCTGATGTCATTATTTAAATGTGCCCCATTTTACTCTCCAACAGGTCCTGGTTTCAAGGATTAAAAGATGGTCCTTCCGAGCCAGGCTTGATGGCTCAGCCTGTAATTCCAGCGCTTTGGGAGGCTGAGGTGAGTGAATTGCCTAAGCCCACGGGTTCAAGACCCGCCTGGGCAACTTGACGAGATCACAACTTTATAATAAAATTAAAAAAAATTAGCCGGGCGTGGTAGCGCACTCCTGTAGTTCCAGCTACTTGGAAGGCTGAGGCGGAAGGATCGCCGGAGCCCAGCAGGTCGAGGCTGCGGTGGCCGGGAGTATGGCACTGCACTTCGGTCTGGGTGACAGTGAGACTCCAACTCAAAAAATAAAAAATAAACAAATAAATAAAGATGGTCCTTCCATCTACAGGTCCATCCCCTTATCAAGACTAAATTCCCAAAGCTGAACTGTTACTCAACATGCAGGAAAAATGCCAACTTATTTTTGCATAAAGCTTTCTCTGACCTCGTAAGGTCAAAATAACACCTCCTTCCTCTTAACTTCTAGGGCGTTTTATTTGCTTCTCTTTATGATCCATGACATATCCTATGCTTTATTGTGATTGAAGCTTTTGACAGTCCTTGCTTTCCCTTGGAGGACCCAGCTTAATAATTATATGATTCTCTTGCTTTGGTTAGGTGATAAAACCAAGGAACATGTCATTATCATAATATGGATGCATATCTTGAAAATACTATGTAACAAAATTGTATTGGTTAGTAAAATCAACTAAAACTAAATTATTTATTTATTTATTTGTATTTATTTTTGAGTTAGGTCTCGCTCTGCTGCCCAGGCTGGAATGCAGTGGCATTATTACAGCTCATTGTAGCCTTGACCTCCTGGGCTCTGGTGATCCCTCCACCTCTGCCTTCCAAGTAGCTGGGACTACAGGCACATGTCCGCTAATTATTTTTCTTTCTTTTTTTTTCTGTTGCCCATGTTGCTCTGGAACTCCTGTGCTCAAGCAATCCTCCTGCCTCTGCCCCTCAAAGTGCTGAGATTACAGGAATGAGCTACCTTGCCTGGCTGATCTGAAACTCAAAATTATTTTCCTTCCCTGCACTCCCCCACCTCGCCCCCCAAAACTCACAATTTAATATTAACTCAGTGGCTATTTTAGGAAACTAAAACAAAATTTGCTGCTGCTGTTGTTACCTTTCCTTTCAAGTTCCTGTTAGCTTGGAAGCGTGGTAGATGTATCAGCTAACACAACAGAGGTGGCTGGGCTGAAAGGTGTGGTAACCCTGAACTCGGCTCTCGCTCTCGGCCACCTCAGACTCTCCTGCCTTTATTTGCAACCACTTTCCTGGTGCCTGCACAATGTCATTGCATAATCACAGAGTAGGGACCCTTAAGGCAGACAGGTCTGGAGTCCAACCCTCACTCTGTGACCTATAACTGTATGTTGTGGACTTCACTCCCTGGAAGTCTGTTTCCTGGCCTATAAAATTGTGTGTGATAGTGCACACCCCACAGAGTTGTGCTGAGCTCTAAAGAAGATAACGTGTGCAATCTTCTTGCATAGTATGTGTTCCTAATTATAGTTTTATCATCATAGGGCTCAAATTCTATGAAATATGTATCCCCAGGAGCCATGGAATTATTAGTGGGGTTTAATAAAGCTATAAATACAGTAAGCACCACTCACAGTTAGAGCAAATAAATATGTCTCACGTGCATAAGTGCCACCATTTTTTGAAAGATTAGAATTAACCAAATAGACAATACTACAATAGTATTTTGGATACAGTTAAGTTTTATCATAATTATTATTTTATCAAGAAGACTAGCAGTAGAACTGCTATCAGAAGACTGGCCATGAGCTTTTAGATGTTAATAATGACCTCAATATTTGAAAAGGTTGCTAGTTCTTGCCTTCACCAGAAGGGCTTTCCATGGGTAAAATGGACTCCCTCCAAAGAGAACTTTCAGTTATTTCCCACCAAATGTCTACAACCAATGATTCCCTGTGGCTGGAGCACTTGAGGCTGGACTGGCTCCTGCGCCCGAGTGTTCTGGAATCTTATATTGGATAGGTGGGTGGCAACAACTTGCCCATGAATTGTGAGAAAAGGAACTAAATGTGTAGTCAGGTGCAAGAGCCTCTGGCAAATGCCAAATCAAAGCTCCAGACTCCCATGTAAATATGTTGTCAATTAAAAGTCACTGGTCAGGAAGAAAAAGGTCAGGTGCAAACTCAAAGAGATGCCACTTAGGGGACCCAAGAGAGTCAAAGTTCAAGGCAGAGGGTGTGATGTATGGGATGGAACCATCCTTGCCCTAATGAGTGAACAATTTCTTCTACCGTGTAGCAGCGATTGGAGCATTGGAAATCTAAATTAGCTGGTGAACACAGTTGGTATATTCCATCCCTATCAGCCATTTTTTCATGTAGACTCACGTTAGCATTTTATGTACGAAAGTAAAAGTCTGACTCGAATTTATATCCTACATAACACCTAGAAGAATGTCCTGCACATATTGGGTGCTCAGGAGATATCTGCTAATCATTAGCAGCGTTCAGCATAGGAACTGGCAGCCTTCTCTGATGGTAAACATTACATCCCTGGAGGTGTTTCAGCAACGTCTCATTAATAAGTGTGTACTGCAAATTAGAAGAGGTTTAATAAAACATCTGTTAGGGAGACTACGAAAGAATTGGACTTGAAGACATCCAAAATTGCTTTCAAATCCAAGAATCAAAGATCCTATATTCTGAAGGTTAAATCCATACCTTCTGTGACAATGGAAGTTTTTATTTAAAATGATCGAATCAATAGTGTTATTGAAAATAAATTTTAAGCCATACTCTGCTTGATGGAAAGCATTTACTTAATTTTCTATGGATTTTTAAAATGGTATAATTGCAAATGTTCATTAGGATATAATTAAATATCCCTGTTTCCCTGGTTACTAATATGCGCCGGGGTGTTGTAATTATCCCAGTAATTATGAAGGGAAAATATATGACTTGGCAAAGTTGTGTCAATTATTATAGATAAAGAGACGCTCTACTTTAAGGAAAAGACATTAAAATTGGGCAGGGAAAAAAATCATATAATAGAACGGGAATATTGCATAATAATGTACCTTACGCGAAAATGCCTGTTCTCGTTTCTACAGGAACAATAGAAGACTGTAATAAAATCCGTTCACCCTCCATGGAGGTCCAAGTGTTTGAAGATGTTTTATGTACTTTGCCTTTTTATTGTACCTCCGATTTTGGTTCGTTTACTTTTATGGAGATTAATGCAATGTATACATTATATTTTATTTTATGATATACTTAACAATAAGTGGATAGTAATTAAGACTGTGTGAGATCGAGGAAAAATGCCCAGGAACTAAATACCTTAAAAAAAATATGTTCTTTGAATTTAATAGCATTTGAACTATTTAAATAGCTCAAATTAAATTAAAGTTAATAGAGTTTAATTAAAGTTATAGTCAAAGGAGAAATATTCTCTCATTAAAAGGAAAGTGTTCTAGGGTCATGAATATTTTTTTCTTTATTCTCAGTGAAGAAATCACTTTTTGTTATTAGGGGTCTTGGGATTATAATCTAGTCAAAGGTGCATGGATTAGCTGCTGTGTGAGACAGTTAAAGAGTATTCCATTTCCACAGGTAAGATCTAATATTCACCGAAAATCTCAATGCTAGTTTACAGAAACTGTTAACATATCGGGCCAGCCAAGTCTATTGATTTCTACACTTAAATGTGAAAATCAAAATTTCTACATCAGCCAAAATGATTGACATAAAGCAGAAATAGAGAATTGCTTTTTTAGCCATCTGGGGTCACTTGGAGATGTGGTTCCCCAAATCAGATGGGCAAAGACATGCTCAGGGCTTTTTTATTTATCGCTTCTGATGTGCGATGATGGTCTCATTTCCTGCGTTGGATGGCTGTCTGGTCTACCTAAGAGGCAGGATGGGGTGGGTTTTGATGAGCCGGCAGGAGACCCCCAGAGCTGCTGGGAGTGAGCTGACTCCAGCTGGGGCTCCCTGGCCTCAGACGGGCTCAGTCTTAAACAAGCACTTTCACCACTACGCTTTTTGTTAATTTCAGTCAGTATGTTTTTTCTAAACATATAGATTGGCATATGAGTCAAGTACCCACTACCCTTCCCTTAATCCAATTTTAATTCTCTTTAAAAAACCAAGTTCCAAATCTCTAGAGCAACATAGCATTATTTTTATTTTTATTTTTATTTTTTTGAGTTGGAGTCTCATTCTGTTGCCCAGGCTGGAGTGCAGTGGCATGCTCATGGCCACCACAGCCTCAACCTGGTGCTCAGGTGATCCTTCTGCCTCAGCCTTCCAATTAGCCGGAACTACAGGCACATGACACTACATCCAGCTAATATTTTAATTTATTGTAGCGATGAGGTCTCACCAAGCTGCCCAGGCTGATCTCGAACTCCTGGGCTCAGGCAATCTTCTTGGCCCCAACTCCCGAAAGGCTGGGATTACAGGTTTGAGCCATTATGCCCAGTCAGTATTATTTTTAAATGCAATTTTACTTCATATTCATCTTTACCCTTATAGGTACAGCACAGAATGTGTGTGTGTGTGTGTGTGTGGCCCGGTCTGGTCTCACCAAGTTGCCCGGTCTGGTCTCGAACCCACGGGCTCAGGCAATCCAAGCGCCTCGGCCTCCCAAAGTGCTGGGATTACAAGCTGAGCCACCTAGCCCGGCCAGACAGCACAGAATTTTTAAAACTGAAAATAAACCCCCAATGAGTCACGTACACGCACAGCAAGGTCAGGAGGGAAAAAAAAATTAAACTACGTAACTACAAAATAGAGGAAGAAAGACTGTCCAAATACAAAGTGAACTTTATTTCTCCTCTTGGACAGGATGAAATGAAGCCAGAGTGATGTTAATCTACACTGTTATTTCCATGGAAAGAATAAAGAAATGACATAAAGTCTAATTCTGTACACATGGAGGCCAAGCTATCCAACTCTACCTTTGATTTTGGTCTGTTTATAAACGTATCTTAAATATTCTTTTGTAATCATTAGAGCAGCCAATGTTGCATAGCATTTGGCTCAGTGTAATTACTGAATAATGAATGAAAGAATGAATTAATTAATTAGTGAAAGAACATAAATTTCAGATGTCTTCAGTCATTTACTCACTCAGCTGACATTCTAATCAAAACCACATCTCTTTTGGTTTATCTTGTGAATATGATAATAGAACAATTCTCTCTTTTCTGAAAAGAAAAAAGGACTGACTGACTTTTAATCATAAACTTAAATCCCTATTCTTATTTCTAAATTTCAAACTAGGTCTTTTTATAAATACCTTCATTTATAAAACTTTAATAGAAAAAATGCAATCACAAATGAGATTTTTGTGTGTGACTGAGTTCTTGGTATTATTCTTTGGTCTTACCTTTTCAAACAAATGGTGATGAAAGTAACTTATTATCCAAGTCACAATCAGCAGTACAATAAAGTAGAAAAACCATGAAGAAATACAGTTCTGGCTATGCTTCTGATTAGCTGTGTGAATTTTGGCAAGTCATTTAGCTTTTCTAAATCTTAGTTTCCTCATCTGTAAAAAACAATCTTGCCAGGTGCAGTGGCTCACGCCTGTAATCCCAGGACTTTGGGAGGCAGAGGCGAAAGGATTGCCTGAGCCCAAGGGTTCAAGACCAGCCTGGGCAACTTGGCGAAACTTCGTTTCTACAATAAATCAAAAATTTAGCTGGGCGTGGCAGTGCGCACCTGTAGTTCCAGCTACTTGGAAGGCTGAGGCAGAAGGATCGCCTGAGCCCAGGAGGTCAAGACTATGGTAGCCATGAGCATGCCACAACACTCCAGCCTGGGAAACAGAATGTGACTCCAACTCAAAAAATAAAAAATAGCTGGGCATGGTGGCACACACTTGTGGTTCCAGTTACTTTGAATGCTGAGGCGGAAGGATCAACTGAGCCAAGCAAGTCAAGGCTACAGTGGCCATGAGCGTGCCACTGCACTCCAACCTAGGCAACAGAGTGAGACTCTAGCTCAAAAATAAAAAGAAATAAAAACAATCTCACCCAAGAGCTGTTGTGAAGATTCAACAAAATATAAGTGCATCCTGGCACTATGTCCATGTAGGGCATTGCTTCAATAGTTATTTTGCAATTAAGCCAGTTAGAGAGAAGAAAATATCCAGGTCACACAAAGACCACAAGAGCTGGTATCAATGAATATTCAAGTCCCAACAGCTCTATTTTGTGACCTCGGGCAGAGCCCTTCACCCCTCTGAACCTCAGTTACCTCATCCTCAAAATGGGGATAATGTTGAGATCTAATGTAATAAATATGAAGGTGCTTGGTAAATTGACAAGTGATATCTACACATCAGCCATAATTCTTATTAGTTACTGAATTTATAGTAAATGTGCAAAAAAAAGTCACATAAACACACCTATAGTTGTTCAAAAACCAGATGGAGATAGCAAATCTGAGTTGAGTAATGTATCCACATCATTGGCATCTGAACTTTTAAAAACCCATTTTGTCCTAGCACTTTGGGGAGGTCCAGGAGAGTTGATTGCCTGAGCCCGCGAGTTCAAGACCAGCCTGGGGCAGCTTGGCAAGACCTTGTCTATACAATAAAATTAAAAATGAGCTGGATGTGGTAGCACGCGCCTGTAGTTCTGGCTACTTGGAAAGCTGAGGTGGAAGTGTCGCCGGAGCCCAGCAAGTCAAGGTTGAGGTGGCCGTGAGCGTGCCCCTGCACTCCAGACTGGACAGAAGAGTGAGACTCCAACTCAAAAAAAAAAAAACATTTTGTGTGAGATGAGATGGAGGGTGAGGAAAGGAGTCTGTGGTGACCTGATTATCAATTTATTAGAGAGATCATCTCTGAGGTAGATTTCAGAAGCCTCTTTTGTTGAGTGAAGTTTTAGTAAGTTGGTAAGCACAAAGATGTGTCACATTTAGGATGTGGCATCACAATTAAACAGTCATGACGTGGAAGGGTCTTGAGCTCAAGAAGCTGGAGCAGAAGAAAGCTCTGCCTACATTTGCACCAGAAGAAAGAAATGAGGTGGACAGAATTAAGGAGAAACAAGCACTCATCTTCTCTATAAGGGAACTAAATAGTTCCCATTTCCATGGAGATGTGGGCAGGGCTGGAGGCTCAGAATAACCTCTAACCCCCACCATGAAGAAAACAAGGTGTCCAATGGAGGCCAAGTTCAAACACAACACGTAACAGTAACCTGTAACCTGGATTTGTTCTAAAACTCCAGGGGTTCTCCCACTCAGTGTGGAAGCATCCATCATTTTTTCCCCACCACCAGGTCCACTGTCTTCATAGAAGAGCCTTGACCAAGAGAACAGAATTGCTTGGCCTGAAGTAATATTAAACAACCTTTAGGCCAGGCACAGTGGCTCATGTTTATAATTCCAGCACTTTGGGAGGCCCAGGCGAGAGGATCTCCTGAACCCAGGAGCTCGAGACCAACTTAGGCAACACAGCAAGACCTCATCTTGAAATATATAAATATAAATACAATTAGCTAGGTGTGATGGCACATGCCTGTAGTCCCAACTACTGGGAGACTGAGGCTGAAGAATCACCTGAGCCCAAGAGGTTGAGACTGTGTGAGCTGTGATTATGACACTGCACTCCAGCAGACGCTGGGCAACAGAGCAAGACCATGACTCAAAAGGAAAGAAGGAAGGGAAGGAGGGAGGGAGAGAAAGGCAGTCTTTTGAGAGTGTTTGAAAGTTTGCTCCGTGGTGTTGATCTAGCTTTCAGTTCCATCTCTGTGAGTTACTTGAACAAGTTACTTGGCTTCTCTGAACCTGTATTTTCACATGTGTAAAAGAAGAATTATAATATACACTTCAGGGGATTTTGTGAAGACTACGTGAGAGGATTAAATGCCTGTAACATGGTAAATTTTAAATAAACAATAAAATAATTGACTAGGCCGGGTTCGGTGACTCAGCCTGTCATCCCAGCACTTTGGGAGGCTGAGACGAGTGGATGACCTGAGCCCACAGGTTTGAGACCAGCCCGGGCAACTTGGCAAGACCTTGTCTCCACAGTAAATTAAAAAAGAAAAATTAGCAGGGCATGGTAGCGTGTGCCTGTCATTCCCGCTACTTGGAAGGCTGAGGCAGAAGGATCGCCGGAGACCAGCAGGACGACACTGGGGTGGCCGTGAGCATGCCACTGCACTCCAGTCTGGGTGACGGAGTAAGATATCAACTCTAATAATAATAATAATAATAATAATAATAATAATTGACTATTCTTTTATTTAATACCTTCAGTTTGTAGATACAGAGAAAATAACAACAAACACGTGATGCCTGGTACAGCTTTCTACCTTGTGAAAGCATGCTCCCACGTCTCCTTATCTCAACCTCCTGCTCCCCCATGGAACAGGTTATTATTCGCACTACGTGTTGTCGGTGGCGGCAGTGGTGACAAACTAGTTTATTATGCATTTTAAACATTTTCAGATATTTAAGATTCCTAGGAGAGATGTGTCCATTTAAATTAAGTACCAAGGAAAACATATTTTGTTGCACCGAGTATACTCCTGAATTTTATAAATTCCTGGTAAATTATATACTTTTTTTTTTAATTTATGTCAATTTTATTTTAGAGTTGTAGAGTACACGTGAGAATTTGCTACATAAGTAGCTTGTGTGCAAGTGAAATCTGGGCTTCGCCAGGCACAGTGACTCAGCCTATAATCCCAGCACTTTGGGAGGTCGAGGCGAGTGGATTGCCTGAGCCCGCGGGTTTGAGACCAGCCTGGGCAACTTGGCGAAACCTCATCTCTACAATAAAAATCAAAAAAAAAGTAGCCGGGCGTGGCAGTGCGCTCCTGTAGTTCCAGCCACTTGGAAGGCTGAGGCAGAAGGATCGCGGAGCCCAGCAGGTCGAGGCTGCGGTGGCCGGGAGCGGCCACTGCACTCCAGTCTGGGCGACAGAGTGAGACTCCAACTGAAAAAAAAAAAGAAACCTGGACTTCTAGCAAGCTCTGCCTCCCCTGGTAGTGACCCTTGTCCCCTCACTCTCTACCCCTGTTAGCAGTGTCCAGCATCAGCTGCCCCCTGTCTTTATGCTCACATGTCCAACATTTAGGGCCGACTTATGAAAGAGAATATACGATCTTCTCTTTTTTATTTCTGTGGTAGTTCACTTAGAATAATGGTCTCCAGCTGCATCCGCGTCGCTGTAAAGGGGATGATTTTTGCTTTCCTTTTTCTTTTCTTTTCTTTTTGAGTTGGAGTCCCACTCAATCGCCCAGACTGGAGTGCAGTGGCCGCTCCCGGCCATCGCAGCCTCGACCTGCTGGGCTCCGGCGGTCCTTCCGCCTCAGCCTTCCAAGTAGCTGGAACTACAGACGCGCGCTATCACGCCCGGCTAATTTTTGATTTATTGTAGAGATGAGGGCTCGCCAAGTTGTCCAGGAGGGTCTCGAACCCGAAGGCTCAGACAATCTACTCACCTTGCCTCCCAAGGCACGGGATTACAGCCTGAGCCACCGAGTCCGGCTGACTTTTGTTTTTCTTTATGGCCGCATAATATTCTGTTGTGTATATGTGCCACATTTTCTTTACTCAGTCCACTTTTGAGCAGCACCTGGGCTGGTTCTGTGTTTTTGCTACTGCAAATAGTTGGCACTGTTTCAAAGCGCTAAATAACTGACGTTCAGGTGGGACAGGAGATAGCTAGAGAAAGGCTAGGCAGACAAACAGGCTGGTCCTCTGGTAACAACGTGGTGAACTCCTGGCAGGGCTCTCAGACTCAGCGTTCCTAAACAAGCCCCCTACAAGCCTCTCAAGTGGAGCTAAAATCCTCACTACTGGGATAGCAATACAACCAATCAGCTCGCCATTAGGACCTACCACCTGCCGATTGGTCCTTAACACTGACCAATCAAAACAGCTACAGCTCACAGCTAGTGCCAGCCAATCGACTTGGACTTAGGGCTATATAAGTCCCAGGGTTTTTGGCCCTAGAGAGGCAACTCCTTCTGGCCTCCTCCCCCTTTGGGAGCTTTTCTGTCCTCAATAAATCCTGCTTTCTCACCTTCTGGCTGTCCATGTCCCTCATTCTTCCTGGGCATGAGACAAGAACCTTGACCCTGAAGAGCTGCAACCTGAAGAACTGCAGAAGATCATCAGAAGATCATCGGAATCGAGAAGTCATGCACCCCAGTGGCTGGCTTGCCGTCTGACAGAGTGAGCTGAACCAGGAGAGCTGCCAGAAGGAGGTGAGACTCCGAAGCTGAGGCACCCAGGGGGCCAGGCTTGTTAGCCCACCAAACCAGCAACACTCTCAGGGCTTGACTTGCCAGCCCATTAGAGCTGACACTTGTGGGGCTAGGCTTACCAGCCACTCCACAACCCTCTCTGGGGCTTGGCTGACTAACCCATTGCCCTGACACTCTTGAAGCCCAGGCTGACCTGAAAAATTTGCATCACAGGCAGATAACATGACCCACCCAAGGTCAAGAGAGACAGTGGCTGCTCAGGACTCAAGTGCAGGTCTCCTGAGACCCAGAACAGAGCACCGTCTGCTGAATTAGGCTAACCCTATTCATATTAGCTAACATTCCCTCTGGATCAGGCACTGACTGGGCGTTTACACGCCATGCGTCATGTCATTTAAGCCTCACACCAACTTTTCAGTAAAGATAGTATTTGAGTCCCCACTTCAAGAAAGTTAAAATAACAAGTGCCGGGGCGCTGAGTTCTTAAGTGGTGGAGGCAAATTTGAACCCACCCAGTCTCATGTTTTATCATACACGAACAGAAAGCTATGCAAGAGCACAGAATCCACAAGGAACGCCATCTTCCAATAAGTGACGTCCAGCCTCTCTTTACACAGCATCAGCAGACACGTGGGAGGACACAGATTAAAAACAACACGTGGAGACCTTGACAGAAGCACCCTTGTGCCAGGGACTTTACATACACATTATCTTCACGGCAACCTCGGAAGGGTATATTATTTCCCTCACTGAAACTGAGACTCAGGGAAATCGCACTTTTCGAATTACTAACCTAATGACAGAGCTAAGACTCAAAGCTCTTGACCTTCCTACACTACGACACTGCTGCTCACAGCGAGAGCACAGGGAACTCAGACATCACCTCTGCCCACTCTCACCCTCGCATGTGGACAAGCTAAGCCGGGAGAAGCCCCCGTGTGCCCTACCAAGTAGAACCTGAAACTAGAGGCCAACTTGTCCAGTCCCCAGCCCTGTGATCTTTCTGCCTCGTCGTGGAAACTAAACATTGATTCCTGCCCAGGGAGATTATTCTCTAGCTGCAGAAACACAAATTCTCAGAAACCAGCACACATGAGCATATGCTGCAGGACTCACCCCACATGGAAGAGAGATGTTTCTAGAATGTGAAGAGTGGCTGAGTCGGGGAGGCAGGTGGGCCGAGGATCTGCACTGGAACGTACACAAGAATCACCTGGAAGAATCCACTTAAAATAAAGATTTCCAGGCCAGGACCGAAAGTCTAAAGACAGCAATCTACACTTTTTTTTTTAACAAGCAGCTCTGATTCTGAAGCATGTGTTAAAATTCACTACTTTGAGAAATGGGAGATTTGTGAGCAGGTTCAAAGGAGGAGTTAAAAAATAAGATTGGGTGTGCATAACAAGAGCAGATTAAGGAAAGATTTTGTAAACTAGGCAACACAGTATTCATCTGTGTGATAAATGGGGACACCACCAAATGGGAGTGAGGCTGAGTCAGGTCTTCGTGAAGGATTGTTTGTTCCATGTTTTTGCTACTGTGTCAGTACTGCACTAAGCATACGCACGCAGGTGGCTTTTTGATAGAGCGATATGTGGTCCTTTGGGCACATACCCAGTAGTGGATGAAGAAAATATGGTACATCTCCCATACAATCCAGCAATCCCCCTTCTGGGAATATACCCAGAGGAACTCAAAACATTCAACAAAAAGATACCTGTGGGTGCATGTTTATTGCAGCACTATTCACAGTAGCAAAAATATGGAACCAACTGTGTTGCCCATCGAAAGTAGACTAGATAAAGAAAATGTGGTACATATACATGATGGAATATTATGCAGCCATAAAAAAGGACAAACTTATGAACTTCACAGCAACTTGGATAATTTAGAGTCTGTAATACTCAGTGATCTATCACAGAAACAAAGAAATGAGTACTACATGTTCTCACTCATAAGTGGGCCCTGAACAATTGTAAGACTATAAGAAAGGAATTGGCAGTAGTGGAAAAACGCTGTGCGGGGAAGACACATTCATCAGTAAGGGTACCTGATCTCAAACCAGGTTAAATGGGAACCAAAATGAGGCCCAAACTTTATCAATGCAATGGCCATTTGTGTACCTAACCCTGAATTGTACCCCATATCTTTAAAATAATTTATTTTTTGAGTTGGAGTCTCAATCTGTCGCCCAGACTGGAGTGCAGTGGCAAGCTCCCAGCCACTGCAGCCTCGAACTGCTGGGCTCCGGTGATCCTTCCATCCCAGTCCTCCAAGTAGCCAGAACTACAGGCATGCGCTACCACGCCCGGCTAATTGTTTTATTTTATTGTAGAGACGAGGTCTTGCCAAGTTGCCCGGTTGGGTCTTGAACCCACGGGCTCAGGCAATCCACCTCACCCTGGCCTCCCAAAGTGCTGGAATTACAGGCTGAGCCACCGAGCCCGGCCTAAAATAAACATTTTTTTTAAAAAAAGAAAATGTAGTACATACGTATACACCATGGAATGCTATGCAGCTACAGAAGGGAACAAAATCACATCCATTGCAGTAATATGAATGCAGCTAGAGACCATCATCCTGAGCAAGTTATCACAGAAACAGAAAACACAATGCACGTTCTCCCAATAAGTGGGAGCTAAACACAGAATCCGCGGAGCTCAAGGTTGGGAACAACAGATACTAGGGCCCTTCTAGAGCAGGGAGGGAGAGAGGGGAGTAAGGGCTGAAACACAACCCACTGGGTACCATGCCCACCACCCAGCTCAAAAGAAGCCCAAGCCTCACCATCACGCAATCTACATATGTAACAAACCTGCACATGTGCCTTCAAATCTAATGCATAAATATATAAATAGACTAAAATATCTTTTATATTTTATTTATTCATTTATTTATGTATTTACTTAATTTTTTGAGTTGGCGTCTTACTCTGTCGTCCAGACTGGAGTGCAGTGGCCACTCCCGGCCACCGCAGCCTCGACCTGCTGGGCTCCGACGATCCTTCCACCTCAGCCTTCCAAGTAGCTGGAACTACAGGTGCGCGCTACCACGCCCGGCTGATTTTTGATTTATTGTAGAGATGAGGTCTCGCCAAGTTGCCCAGGCGGGTCGTGAACCCACGGGCTCAGGCAATCCACTCACTTCAGCCTCCCAAGGAGTGGGATTACAGGCTGAGCCACCAAGCCCGGCTATATCTTTTATATTTTAGATTAGAAAATAAAGTTTATTTAGACAGTGAGTTAGAGAGAAAGAAGAGATTCACCTCCCCAAGGTAGGGGAGGGAGCCAAAGCCAGGAAACATGACCCGGCCATAGCTCAAAGAGCACATGCCACACCATAGTTTACCAAGACAATGACCACAATGGCCAATATCTTTTCAAATAAGAATAAAATTATAGTTTCCCAGAAAAAAAACATAATAAGAACAGTTGGAGCCTGTGAGAACAAGGAAGGAGGAGAAAATGATAGCAAGGCCTGGATGAGATGAAAGTCAACTTTGGAGGCATTTCAAGTGGGAAACCGATAGGAGTGGCCACTGGTCAGAGGGAGGGAAGGAAAAAGATGGATGCAGCAGCACCGGCCGGGGGAGAAGTCGCCTGGCCCAGCCGTGGATGCATACACCTACATACAACTCAGAGCTCACAAATATCGTTCTAGTTGGACACTGGGACACAGTTAAAAATTCCTTATGAAACATATAGTCATAAGAGGTATAAAGTGCTCCTTTGAGCAACTCCTATGTAAGAAAAGGAGGCCAAACCTCACATTCCTCAAGGCATCCCGAAAAGAGCCCTTTCAAAGGACACAAATTAGAAAATGTTTTGCTGATACTTGATCTCGCCCAAACAGGGAGGCCCTGGGTTTGGCTCAGAGAAGCTTGATTATTTAACTCTTCTTCAGCAGTTTTCTTCATAGCTCCTCTTTTTTTTTTTTTTGCCCAAAGACAGAACAGTGAAAATACTAATGCTGGACATTCAGAAAACCAGTTTCCAAAAAAAAATCTCAAAATGCTCAAGCAGCAGTATTTTAAAACTTTTTTTTTTTTTTTTTGCTGTTAGAGGAAAGATGAGATACTAAAATTGGATATCAAGGAATCCTAGTCTCCAATGAGTAATCTTGCCAAAAACAAAAGAAAAAGAAATAAAAATCAATAAGATAACAGTACAACTCAAATAATTTCAGTTAAACCAGACGAACCTCAAATAGCTGTGAGAACCTTCTGACCGGTTTTTTCTAAGTAAAGTGTCCATGTCTTTGAAGTTTTTTCCCATTAACACTTGAAAAACAGTAGCAGAACACTGAAGTCTATATAATGTTTAAGACGCTATCAGACATGAAAACCTGAACCTTAAAGGCAAACCAACTGCGGAGGTCCAGCCTCCAGAGAGCAGGGCCTGAGGTGGAGGGGAGGGAATGAGAAAAGAAAGACAAAGAACAGCGGGATTGAGAGGACTCTCTCCTGAATAGGTGAGAGCGATTTTATTCTCACAGCATGCCCCTTATATAGGGCCAAACTACATAAACAGGAAATATATTAATGCTAGCAACAGCAGGAAATAGGTTCATGTTTGTGACTTTCTCAGCAAGATTACTATAGCACTAACATCCATGTTATTAATGATTTAAAGTAAAACCACTAACATTTGTGTTTTCTAAAAACTCTAATAAGCCGGGCTCGGTGGCTCAGCCTGTAATCCCGCGCCTTTGGGAGGCTGAGGTGAGTGGATTGCCTGAGCCCGCGGGTTCGAGACCCGCCTGGGCAAGCAAGACCTCATCTCTACAATAAATCAAAAAATGAGCCGGGC
>CAUYQG010051442.1:0-19710 GCA_963574415.1 Tarsius wallacei | reverse complement strand
TTTATTGTAGAGATGAGGTCTCACCAAGTTGCCCAGGTGGGTCTCGAACCCGCGGGCTCAGGCAATCCACTCACCTCAGCCTCCCAAAGGCGCGGGATTACAGGCTGAGCCACCGAGCCCGGTTTAAGAGTTATCTTTTTTTTTTTTCCTATATACTCCCTCCCCCCACCACCACACATATACCGATAAAGTTTTTCATTATTTATTTATATGTTTAACTTTTAAATTTTTTAATTTTAAAATTGTGGGGTACAATTCAAGGTTAGGTATACAAATATTCATTGTGCAGTTACCCTTGTTGATGAGGAGTGCCCCTCCTCACCCAGGCATATTTCAACTACTATCAATCCCACCTCCCCACCCCTTCTACCTCCCCCTTGCAGTTTCCTGCTACTGTCAATCCTATTTCTTATAGTATTATGGGAGTTGTTCATGGTCCACTTATGAGTGAGAACATGTGATGCTCAGTTCTCTATTTCTGTGAAAGATCTACTCAGTATTATAGAATCTAATTCCATCCAGGTTGCCGCAAAGTTCATGATTTTGTTCTTCTTTATGGCTGCGGAATATTCCATCGTGTATACATACCACATTTTTTAATCCAGTCCTCTTTTGATGGGCAGCATGGTTGGTTCCATGTTCCTGTCATTGTGAACAAGGCTGCGATAAACATGTGTGTGCAAGTATCTTTTTTATAGAGTGATTTGAGTTCTTCAGGGTATATTCCCAGTAGGGGGATTGCGGGTCATATGGAAAGTCGATTTTTAGAACTTTTAGGAATTGTCACATTGATTTCCACAAGGTTGTACTAATTTACACTCCCACCCACAGTGTAGAAGTGTTCCCTTTTCACCACTTCTTCTCCAGCATCTGTTATTTTTTGAGTTATTGATGATGGCCATTCTGATTGGAGTTAGGTAGCATCTCAGTGTAGTTTTAATTTGCATCTCCTTGATGACTAGTGAAGCTGAACACTTTTTCATGTATCTGTTGGCCGCTCGTATGTCTTCATTTGAGAACTGTCTATTTATATCTTTGGCCTACTTTGTAATGCAGCTGTTTGTTTTTTTCTTTTTAGCATGTTTGAGTTCCTTGTAGATCCCAGATGTTAGGCCTTTGTCAGACATGGAGTTGGCAAATATTTTTTTTCCCACTCTGTGGGCTGTGTAGCCCTGCTCTCTTGATGGTTTCTTTGGCTTTGTCAGTTTGAGGAGGCCCCACTTGTGTATCTTATCTCTTATGGCCTAGGATTTGGGGTTCTGCTCAGGAATTGGTTGCCAGTTTCAACTTCCATAAGGGTGTCTCCTGCATTTTCTAAGGTTCTTATAGTTTGAGGTTTTATGTTTAGGTCTCTGATCCATTTAGAGTTAAATTTTGTGCATGGGGATAGGTAGGGATCCTGTTTCAATCTTCTTCATGTGGTCAGCCTGTTTTCCCAGCACCATTTACTGAATAGGTTCTCATCTTCCCAGTGGTTGGTTGAGAAATTGAGGTTTTACTTCTGGAATCTTAATTCTATTCTAATGGTTTATGTGCCTGTTCTTGTACAAATACCAGCCTGTTTTGATTATTGCAGCTTTATAATAAAGTTTAAAGTCTGGAAGTGTGATACCTCCTGGGTTTTTTTTGTTTTTATTTTTTGCTGAGGATTGTTTTGGTTATTCTTGGTCATTTATGTTTCCATATGAATTCCTGTATTGTTGTTTCTAGGTCTAAGAAGAATGTTGCTGGTAATTTGGTGGGTATTGCATTAAATCTGTAGATTGCCTTAGGTAGAATGGGCATCTTTTTTTTTTTTTTTTGAGTTGGAGTCCCACTCGATCGCCCAGACTGGAGTGCAGTGGGTGCCCCCGGCCACCGCAGCCTCGACCCGCTGGGCTCCAGCGATCCTTCCGCCTCAGCCTTCCAAGTAGCCGGAATTACAAGCAAGCGCTACCATGCCCAGATAATTTTTTTGATTTATTGTAGAGATGAGGTTTCGCCTGCCCAGGCGGATCTCGAAACCGCGGGCTCAGGCAATCCACTCACCTCAGCCTCCCAAGGCGCGGGATTACAGGCTGAGCCACCGAGCCGGCTCTCTCTTTTTCCTTCAAACGCCGACACCGTCTCCACCTTTGGGAACCCCTGGACTTTGCGGGAGCAGGACTCCGGCAATTCTCCACACTTACACACACCTAGCAAATGGGGCCTCAATGAGTGGCAGTAATGGAAAGCACACACCTAGCAAACAAGTTATGTCTCCACAACTGAAATGCCCACTCAGTCTCTCTGTCTATCCTTTACTTTTAGTTCAAGCCACTATTATGTCTTATCTGGATTGTTACAAGAGTTTCTGAATAGGTATCCTAACCTCTCTTGCCACCTTTCATTCATTTTTCATATTGCTACCAGAGTAATATTTATGATAGTAATCAAGGCTTTTCCAAGACAGATACCTTTCACTGGCTCCCCAGTTCTCTCACGATAATGTCTAAGTCTCCTTAATGTGTCTAAAAGACTTTTAAAGACTATCACTATCAGGACCCAGGAATGCCTTCCAGGTAGGTGACAGACCCAGGAGGCAGGGCCAGCAACTTGGTTCCCAGGTTATACCAGTAAACTACTACCAAACTGCTTTCCATTACTGCCACTCATTGAGGCCCCATTTGCTGAAAACGACATACTTTATTTGCAATTAAGTCCTCAAGAAATTGTCTTCTACTGCACCTGGGGAAATTAGACCAACCGTACTTTAGATTTATGTTGTGCCAACAAAAGGGTTTAAACTGCCCTAAAAGAACAGGTAATATCATAGTTTGAATTTGTGATGGTGATTGTTTATTGCTAACGAGCCCGTTGCTATACACAATTACTCTATGATCTAGTCGCCTAGCTTTTTCTTGCCTCCTTTGGCATACTCTGCTCGACTGAGCAGCTTGGCAGTCTAGCTGTGTCACATCTTGGTGCCTTTGCTCACACTGCTTCCTCTGCTCTGAATGCTCTCCCAACAAGAGTCTCAGCTGTGACTCTTGTTCAACTCTTGTTGAGTCTTCCTGATTTAATCCACCCATCATCTCCTCTAGGAAGCATTTTCTGCCTTCCCTTGGGAAACTGATCCGTTGCATTTCCCTGGGCTCCCCTGCATAGATCTCTCAGGTAGCTTTCATATGCTTTGTGTTTAATAGTTAACATGGCCGACTCCATTCATCCATGTGGCCACAACACCTATTAGTGTTGTACTTAGTACTAGTTTCTGGTACTTAGTATGTCCCTAATAATAACTATTCAAAGTACCACTGCTGTCAAGCACAAAACAATGGTGAAGACTATGCAAATTTCATATTAAAAAATAATCATCCTAAAGCTTTATGTATTAGAGAAAGAAAATTTAGCCATTTCCTGTGTTGCTTATCACCTGGTATTCTGGTAATCAGTTGATCAGATAAGGACTGCTCTCTTTGCACTGTAGTACACAGAGTAAGTAAACTAAGAAGCTATTGTGTAAGCTCTTATTGATCTTGGCTTCTTTAATTGGAAAAAAGAGAAAACCTAAAATAGGCAGAAGAGACTATATAAAACAGGAGATTGGGGTTTTTCCCAAAAGAGCAGCCTCCCTTCTGGAGGAATGAGACTGGTCCTGAACTTTGACAAATTCCTTTTGTTTTCTTCTTGTAACGACTGCTTTCCACCCTCATCAACCCTCTTCAAAGTGAACTTTTTAATGATCAGTAAGATGTGAGACTAGAGTATTTGGAGCCCTGGAGAGTCTACATAAACAGGAAAGACAGATCCATTTTGGCCCTCAGCTGCCCCTGTCCTAGCTTTTTAGGTGGGGCAGAAAGGCTATCTTGAGCATAGTTCTTGAAAGAACCTTCTTCCTGGAGATAGGAAGTTTCTCTTTCAGGAGAAACTTTTTCTTAGGCTCTAAGCCCCAGCCAAATATTTTATTTAATTTTCTGGTACTTAGATGTTGATACTGTGTGTTAACACGGAGGCAAAAAATTGGGCATTTTGGAACCACATGTGTGACAAGACAGGCCAGATCTCTATATTCTAAGGAGATATAGAGAGTAGAAAAGATAGTTTTAAAAGGGTGATTACGAGTTAGGGAGGATTTGAGCTGGGATGTGTGTGTACCTGTCTGGGATGGGGGGTGTGTCAGAGAAGGTCTCTTTGTGATGAGTAACTTGAGTCTGCAGAATAAGAAAGAGCCAGATATGCATTGGGTCAGGAGCAGAATGTTCCAAGGCAGAAAGAACAGTAAGTGCAGATGCCCCAAAGCAGCAACTGGGCCTGTTTGATAAGCAGAAAAGCCTTCCTTGCTTCTAGTCATTTGTTAAATACTGTATACTGTCATATAATCATGCTCCTTTCCTCCAGAGCCTTCTCTTAGTTTATAATACACTCATTAGTATTATGTTTTGGTTCGTGTCTGCCACTCCCAATAAATTTTAGCAAATATTTATTCACTGCCTACTGTGTTCCTGGCACTGGAGATATAACAGCAAGACAAAGTTCCTGCTTATATGTCTGCACATGTGTGTGTAAACAGTGAAATAAAGATCATGAAAATAGGAATGTTTGTTATTGCCTACCAGTTTATCCGCAGGACCAGCACAGGACACACAAGACAATTTGTGAAGGCATGTTGCTAAGGAAAGAAATGCACCATACAAACTGTAGATGTAAGAGGATCCTAAGCATAACTTGGGCATAGATATCCACAAAGTACACATAAGGTCAGAAGAAAATATACCAGAATGTTCAAAGTGGCCGTCTTCCGATTGTGTAAGTTTTATACACTAAGCATCTACTTTTTAAAAAGTATTCCAGTTAATGAAACACAAATTTAGTGAGGTGAGATTCCAACTTTAGTTTTATGAGCTGTAGGGGAAAATCAGATTAATACTATCCTCCTTCCTTAGGATACTAATTTTCCACTAGGTTTGGCTACCATTGTTTTTAGGCTGCTTCCCATTTCCTCTCAAATATGACCAAACTAATGAAAAGAAGGAAAACAATGCCAAAAAGCCATGAGGTAATAGAATCAGATAGTGTTTACATTAACTGGGAACAGGAAGATGACCCCTCTCCCCCCACCAAAAGGAAAGAAAGAAAAGAAAAATAGCTGCCACCTGTAAACCAAGACCAGTGTGGGACTGTTCACTTAAGGTACAAAAAAACACTGCGTGCCTTTCCCATCTCTTTAACCCCAGGCACCGAGAGCCTGCTCTCAGCCTCGTGCAAGCAGTACAACGTGCCCACTCCTGCCCCACAGCCCGTGCACACCCTATACAAAGCAACCAGTGAGTTTTCCTGCTCACCGTCGGCTCCGCAGGACAGGCCACTTGAGCACAGCACAGCACACCTCTGAGCCAGTCGCGTGCTCTCCTAACCCCAGCCCATGGGGCGCAGCAGAACCCTCATCTAGAGTTCTGCCAAGAATATTCCACCAAGACAGCAACCACGCCGCCCAGAGAACATTGAGCACGCACTCATCACGGGCACAGCACGGATCCTAGCAACACTCCCATGGATCTGGGGCCCTCTAGAGCAAGCCGTCACTTGGGGCACGCGGTCCGAGCTCCCCATCCGGACTTGTTTCAATCCCGAAAACACGCAGCAAGCTTCTGCTGAGGACACACCTAGGCCCTCGGTAAACAACGGCCGCGCCCACCACCCACCAAACAAGCCTTCACCTCGGGCACTGCATGGCCCCCGCTTCCCCTCGAGACACACACACACACACATCACACATCTTGGACCCCTGCACTGCACCACCCCAGGAGAATCCTAGCCACGCCCTCTACCCCAACCCCAGATCAACCCAGCCCCGCGCCTCTTACTCGACCCAGCAAGCGACGCTACCCAGCCTCGCTGCCGGCGCGCAAACCCCCTCCAAGATCCTACCGGAGAATGTGGACAGCAGGAACACCAGGGCCACCAGGGACAACCCAAGGAAGCTCTGGGAAGGAAAAGGACGCTCGCGCCGGCAGGCAGATGCCATACGCGGCGCAGTAGACGCCGTTATTTTTCTGGACATGAGCGGGAAAACTGAGAGCCAAGCCAAGCGAGGGAATCCCTTCTGGGTCCGGTTATCCGACGCAACAATCCCCAAACTCACAAACTGTGAGGGGCTTCCTGACAGGTGGGCGTGGCCTGAGCCGCGCCCGGGGCGGAAGTGAGTTGAAACATGAGGGGTCGTGACCAATAGGCGGGCCACGGGGTGGGGCCTCGGCGAGGAAGGGCAGTCCATTGGGCGTCTAGAAGACGGGGCGAGGCCCTGACTCCGGGCTTCCCGCCTCGGTTCTGCCAGCTGCTGTCAGCTCGCCCCCCACCGGCGCTGTTTTCTTACTAAATTCCCTGCAGACCAACCAGGAAGCCTGACGCTGCTTGCGGGAAAGGGCTGGCTCGTCACCATATTTGTGACCCAGGAAGGGTGGAAAAGACACTGAGCTGCTGTGGTCATTATTTCCGGGATTTTCTTCCGGGATTGAAAAATAAAACACAACGACCTAAAAATAGAGACCCAGAGCCAGCGCACCTCACGGTTCATTTTCTGCCGGGGCGCTCCAGGATATTCGGTCTGTCTGGGCCCTTACTAATAATGCCTGACTCATGCCCTTACTTGTTAGGCGTGAGTCAGGCATTATCAGGAATAATATTTGAGCTTTTCTTGCTTGGACTGTCTCAGGGCCGGCTTCTTTTCAAAATTCCAAAGATTTGGCCACTGAGCTCCCAACCGCTAAGGTAAATTGCTGTTACCCTTACTCCCTTGAGAGAGCCATGGAAATGTAAATTATTAAGCAACACCAGCCCATTAGCATATTGGGGCTCTGGGGCCCTTGTACTTGAGCAACCAAATGATTTATTGAAAAGGAAATATGGTGTGCGAAGGGCCAAATTCCCGGAAGCCCATAAATGCTCTAGTTAGGGATGGTTAGTAATTGGTTAGGTGAAATCAGTAAGGGGGCAGGAGGGAGAACTTTCCTGGTGAAACAATCTCTCGAACAATGCAGGAAAATTAAGAATGAGCAAGACTGATCCGTAGAGTTGGGAGTAAACCTGTTTGGTAAAAGAAAAAAGGAACATGACTGACTTAAAAAGCAAACAGAAAGAGTAGACTTTTTCTTCCTCTCAGATTGGCAAAGAATGAATACATCAGCCAATGTGAGTGAACATGTGGGGGACCAACACTCCAACTTTTAGTATTTTTGTTTGGTTGGTTTTGGTTTTTTGAGACAGGTCCCAGCTCACTGCAGCCTCAATCTCCTGGACTCAAGTGATCCTCCCATCTCAGCCTCCTGAATGGCTGGGACTACAGGTGCACACCACCACAGGCTGATTTTTTTTTTTTTTTTGTAGAGACAGGGTCTTGTTATGTTGCCCAGACTGGTCTTGAACTCATGATCTCAAATGATCCTTTCACCTTGGCCTCCCACTGCTGGGATTACAGGCATAAGCTACCACACCCTGCCAAACTTTTAGTTTTTAGCAAAAATAACTTTTCAGTATGTTAAAAGTCTTAACATAGACACGACTTTCATTTAGAATCTACTGGTTCCATTTAGAATCTATCCCAGAGAAATCATCAAAGCTGTGAGCAGAGATATATAATTTTGGAAAAAATTACAAACCCTAAGTAATACAAATCCCAGCAAAATGGTAGGTCCTTTATGTGATGGAATTGAATGCAGCAAGTATTATATAACAATATCAATGTAAGAAACCATGATATATTTGTAAATGGAAAAAGCAGACTCCACTTTTTGGCATTGCTTTTATTAAAACAAAATACCATACTGATACATATTAAAAAAAGAACTCATTGGAAATACAATAAAATTAACAATAGTTGATAGAATTACAGATATTTCATTTTCTTTGTGCTTTTCAGTTTTCTATATTGGCCTATGTTATATTTAGAATAACGTAAAGAAAAAATGTTTATGCAAATAAACTTTTGGGAGAAGAAAAAATTTTTTGAAAAGATCTAACCCATATATCAAGGTCTGTTTTTTTAATAGAACGATGGTGATAGGACTTGTATTACACAAGATTAAGATATGAGAAGATTGTAAGGACCTGGATGCTCACTGTATAATCCTCAAATGGGTCTTCTGGAATTACAGGATTTGTATATATTTATTTACTTTTTGCCAATGGTGAGCATTTATTGATCGCTACTTTCAAAGTGAGTCTGTTTATATTTAATACAGCTCTATATCTGAGATGTACTGAAGACTTTCTGGGTTCACCAAACCATGGAATTTCCTCTTCCTGTCAAACCAAGACAAATTTAAAAATTCTTGGCAGAAAATATAAGCTATGAAGTATGGAGGAGGTGTATCAAATAAACACCTTAGTATTTTGGATTATAAAATCCAAGTATTCCATGATGGCAATTAAAGAAGGTATGAATAAGAAGATAGTAAACAGGAAACTGAATGGGGGGAATTATTATTTCTGTTAATGCACAGTTGTGAAAGAGTGATATGACAGTCATGTTCTGTGGCTCAATGTCGGAACTTAATTATGAAAACAGAATCTATTTATTATTCTCTGCAACAGTGAATATTAAAAGTTCCCCATCTATTTCCAGGTTTGGAAGAAAAATTTCTTTTTTCTTGTGAGAAAATTCAAAAGTTAGAAGCAAAAATATGACTGTTTAGTTTCCTAATTTCAGGTGCTTAGATTAGATTCAAGGATTGAACTACTACTTTATTGGAACTTTTAATCAGTGAAATTTCTATTCCTGGGGTTCATCAAACTGTTCTTCATACACTTGAAGACTTTCACATTAGATATTTTTGAACTTATTTTGATTTGATCCAACTGAGGCTTCATTTGAAAGATTCTGAGCCTTATTCCCTATTGTTCTGGACAAGTTCTATGAGGCAGAGATAGAGTTGTCGTGTAGTATCTTCAGTGCAAAATCCATAGTAGGTGCACAATGAATATGTTAATTGTAGGTTAAAATAAATGGTTCTTGCTGTCAAGTGATTTAACATGTCTGTCTATACTAGTTCTCTCACAGTATGCTCGAAAAGCTCTGTGAGATTTTGATTTAAATAATTTTAGACCCTAGGAAACAAACTGAGATGTGTCTCTGAAAGGAGTGAGCTACAACTGTCTGCACAGAAAACTTTCCTAAAGTAAGCTCTGCAAGCTTACTTGTGAAGGGGAGGTACTGTCTGTCCCTTAACCTTGAGATCATTTTAGTGTCTGAGTTCAAAGGGAAGGCATTGGCAGGGAACTTCCTGCCGGGAGTAGAACTCAGAGTCAAGGCTCTAAATGAAGTAGAAGATAAACACTGGTGATTCCTTCAACCACCCCCCCGCCAAAGATTTTGTCAAACTGTCAGTGACAAGGAGAAAATGGAAGCCATGTGTGTTTGTGGACCAGGTTTAGCATTACGTGTAGATCTCCTTGAAGGCTTTATGAAAAGTAGTAGGGGTGGAGGTTGGTGTGTGGGGATGTCATGAAACTGTGGCCAGCTTCTTTAAAATGTGAAGTTACGTGATCCTTTGCCTCCAAAATTAGTATGCTGTGTTTACATTATGCTTTTCAGAAGTGGGTGTAGCAGCATGAATGGGCCTCTAGTTGCACCTGGGTAAGCACCTGCAGCCAATTGACCTTTATGTTTAGCTGTGCCTGATTCTCTTTCCTGGTTCCATCAAGAACATTATTATGGTATTCCACACCCAACACAGGGATTCTGAAAACAATCAAGTACAGTAAGAAGAGCATTTCTCAGAAGGAACACATATTCATTTTGTTTCCTCTTGGCTTTTAAAGGCTTTAAAACATAAATATAAGTTATATTCCGTAAGTAGATTTGCGAAGATAAAGTCTTTTATTCTATTATCGTTGTAATAGTGGAGACTGAAAATTTCATTCAAATGTCATAGTCTTAAACTTTCACCTCACACTTAAGCGTACAAAAAAAGCAAACAGAATAAAGTTAGAATTTCAGGACTAGTAGTAGCTTCAGAGAGCAAGTGGTCCAGCCCCTGCTTTTCAGATGAAAATGTAAGGCCAAACGTTAGCAGAATTGCTTAAGAATTGCTAAGTTGGGCAATATAGTATTTTACCCATAGTTAGCATGCATAGTATTTCCCATTTTAACTGATGTAATAGAAAAAAAAAATCTCGTCGCTTTCTTGCAGTTAAAAAGTCACAGACATCAGATATTTAGTAATCATATTGCTCACTGTAAAAAAAAACAATTTTTTCCTTATGATGAAGAATTTTAATTCTAAGTAAGGCCAATTTAAAGCATTTAGTTACTAGTCCTCCTTTAAAAGTTACTCCTTCAAAATCCCAAGAAATAAGAGATTTGCTAAAGATCCAACTAAACAAACATCCTATCATTGAATATCTTTTTTTTTTTTTTTTTGAGTTGGGGTCTCACACTTTTGCCTGGGCTGGAGTTCAATGGCATGCTGCTCACAGCCACCGCAGCCTTGACCTCCTGGGCTCAGGCAATCCTTCCACCTCAGCCTTCCAAGTAGCCCAGCTAATTTTTTGACTTATTGTAGAGATGAGATCTTGCCAAGTTGCCCAGGCTGATCTCGAACCCCTGGTCTCAGGTAATCCTCTCGCCTCGGCCACCCAAAGTGCAGGGATTACAGGCTTGAGCCACCGTCCCCAGTCATTGAATATCTTTTCATATGTTCGCTGGCTACTTGCCCTTCTTTCTTGGTGACCTGGCTGTATTTTGTTTGCCCATTCTGGAGCTACTGGGGGGAGGTTTGGTCTTTAAACATTTAAGAACTGTACATAATAAGGCACTTATCCTTTGTGATATAAGTTGCATTTTTTTTCTTGCAGGTTGTCAGTTGACTTAGCTTTGATAATTGTTTTTTCTTTTACTACCTTGCATAATTTTAAATTGAAATTCAAGTTGATATCTAGCTCACTCTTCATATTGGCGTCAAAGTAAATGTGGCAGAATCTACCTTTAAATCTATTACATACAGAAGTACACAGAAATTAGCAGCAATCATATACAAAACTATTATTTAAAAATCCCAAAATATTCTAATATTTTCTAGAGATCATTGGGATAGCCCATAATATCATAACAAAATTTTGATCTATAAAGATGTGAACTGGCTAAAGATTTAAAAAGTATTAGTCAGTACTTGTCTTTTATTTCAATGTTTAGTATTTTTTTTTATTATAGAGATGTAGGGTACAAGTCAGGATTAGCTTCAGAAGTGTGCTAATCCTTAAATAGTCTTGATCACTATCCCTGTAATCATTTAATACCTTTTAGAAAACAGAAATTACTTTTTTCCCCCCCTAGAGAAAGTAAAAACTGGCTAGGCACGCTGGTTTACATCTGCAATCTCAGCACTTTGGGAGGCCAAGGCAGGAGTATTGCTTGAGGCCAGGAGTTAGAGACTAGCCAGGGCAACATAGCAAGATTCTATCTCTACAAAAAGTAAAAAAAAAAAAAAAAAAAAATCGACTGGACATGGTGGTGCATGCCTGTGTCTTAGCTACTTGGGAAGCTGAGGCAGGAGGAGGCAGGAGGATCACTTGAGCTCAAGAGTTCCAGGCTGCAGTGAGTTATAATTACACCATTGTGCCCCAGCCTAGGCAACAGAGAGAGACCCCATCTCAAAAAACAAAAACAAAACAAAACAAAACTAAAGTGAAAACTGATAACATTTATTTTCCTTTAATCTCTTTAAAAGAGTGGGTTTTTGCTCTATAAAATAAAAGGAACTAAGAAAAAAACTGTGTAAAGAAACATGAGGCAGGGCATGGTGGCTCACACCTACAATCCCAGCACTTTGGGAGGCCGAGGTGAGAGGGTTGCCTGAGCCCACGGGTTGGAGACCAGCCCGGGCAACATGGTGAGACTTTGTCTCTACAATAAATCAAAAATTAGCCAGGCGTGGTAGTGCACCCTGTAGTTCCGGCTACTTGGAAGGATCATTGGAGCCCAGCAGGCCGACGATGGGGTGGCCGCGAGTGTGTCACTGCACTTCAGCTTGGGCAACAGAGTGAGACTCCAACTCCAAAAAAAAAAAGAAAGAAAATGACAAACCTGTAAACCAGAAATTCTAGGTAGCACTTTTTTCCTTTAAGTAATCCAAGCTGTTTTTTATATGCAAAATGCAGTCTTTCCTTCTGACTAGGTGATGTGTGCTCTACGCACAGCGAGAGGGTGAGTGTCACAGTAACACACACTAAGAGCAGGAAGCTTCGCTAGACACTGGGAAAGCTTCAGTATCTTCAAGTACACACAGTCTGCATCTCTGTGAAGTCACTTCAAAGACTTTATGAAGCTCAGATCTTACTCTGTTGAAATGAATTGGCTCCTTTCCAAAAAAACATTTAATTTGAGTTATTCTCCAGCTTTACCAAGGAACTTTGTCAAGGAAGGACACTGAAATAACAGGATATTTTTATTTAGATGACAGCATGATCTGGTCAACAACTGAACTACCCAGAATTTATATGCTGATAATTATGAGGCTAGCATTTCTTATAAATTACTAGTTCATTAGAAGCGTTTGTTGCCCTCTTTGGTGGTTGCTATATAGGGCACAAGAAAGGAGGGCGTAAACTGAGACATTGAGTAGATAAGAGAGAGATTAATGAGTAACTTGACCTTTTCTTTTTTTTCTTTTGTCAAAGAAAACGTGTTCTCAGAGTTGAGCAACTAAATAAAAAGACCTTCATTCCATTCCAGAAAACATGCAGGTCACTCATAACACAAAAAGCATTGTCTTTTAAATCTCTTCTTCTGAACCACAGTGGTGGCAGTGGGCAGAAGTAGAGTTGGTAGTCTTAGAGAGGGTCAGCTTCAGAAAGCACGCCCTTCTCTTCTAATTACAGTCAGGAATGAGCTAGGGTAGTGGATTCAGTACAAGATAAGATATTCAAATGTTTCTGGGCCATGAAGTCTCTCCTTTTTTTCTTTTTTTTCAAAGCAGGATTTATTGAGAGGACAGAAAAGCTCCCACAGTGGGAGGAGACCCAAAGGGTTGCCCGAAGCCTCTCCTTTTAAGACAAGGAATGCTGTCCTTCCACCAATGGACAGACCTTGATAAAGCTAACCGGCTCACCCGGCCCCCAGTTATGACTGCCACCAGATTCCTCATCATCATTCCCTTTCTATCTTTCAAGACTTTCCAGCATCACCTGCTACCTGCATCTCCTAGAAACACTTTCATGTCCTTCAACACACAGCTGTGTCTTTGGCGCATGCTGCTTAACCTGCATCACCCACTCTCCCTAGCACTTGGGTCCATAGGTCTGAGGTTTAGCATAGACTCTAACTCACTCCTTGTCTACCATATTTTGCCACAAATGATTCACCTTGTTTCTGTAGAACATTGTGGTCAAAATTCGTATCTTAAAAAGGAAAGTTGACACAAAAATTATGAAGGATGTCCTACCTTTCTATGAAAAGGTGATCAACAGTTAATGTACACAATGTAAGGTGTACTTTGATGTAAGAGTGTTTCCAAAAATTTGAGGATAAGTGAAATTTTGATAAATTGATTCTTAAGTATTTACTAAATACTTCTCATTTGATTAACTATACTCAAAGGTTTGGGAAAATTTAAAATAAATGGTTTATTCACAAGAGGTTAGTAATTTAGCATGGAAAAGAAAACACACAAGCACAGTGTATGGTACTTGGAAGTGGCTGATGAATCATTGAAGAATAAATGAGCAAGTGAATGAATGCAATAGAGTTAGGCAAAAAAAAAGGACACATGAAATGTCGAATACTGTGGGGTATGTTAATATGCAGCTGTTGTTGTTGTTTGAGTCAGAGTCTCTGTCACCCAGGCTGGAGAGCAGTGACACTCATGGCCACCGTAGCCTTGACTTGCTGGGCTCAGATGATCCTTCCGCCTCACCCTTCCAAGTAGCTGGAACCACAGGCATGCACCACCATGCCCGGCTATTTTTGATTTATTATAGAGACAAGGTCTCACCATGTTGCTCAGGCTGGTCTTAAACCCCTGAGCTTAGGCAAGCCTCTCTCCTCCGCCTCCCAAAGTGCTGGGATTACAGGCATGAGCCACCGCACCCAGCCTAATGTACAGTTCTAATAATGGGAGAAATATTTGTCTTTGATAAAAGCAGAATTCAATATTGTGTGATTAATATAATCTTAAGTTATAACTCTACAAATCTAAAATAATATGCAAAGAAACTTAAAGTACTAACTACTAGGTGGAAATTATTGCAGGTCATTTTTATGTTTTTAATATTTTCTCTACTTCTTGTTTTTAATAATAAGCACATATTACTCTTAAAAGAAAGTAGTTTATTTTTTAAATAGTATTGTAAGAAAATGTGAATTTCAAAGAGAGACATTTGGATTGAAGTTGTTTAGGAGAGCTTCTTGGGCAAGTAAATTCTGAGCTGAGTTAATGAAACTTAGACAGGAAGAAAGGTGGGAAAGTCTTTTAGGCAGGTAACCTAACAGGAATGATGCTAAATTAAATAATTTAGTATTGCAGAATAGTTTAAAAATGAACTCTTGCAAAAAACAATCATTGCCCTGACAGTCTTCTTTTATTTTGTCTGTTTATAATTGGTGGCTGCACAACTGGCGTTGAATCAGTTTTGTCTGACTTTTCCTCCATAGCATGCCAATAATAAAGGAAAATGAAAGCTTCACCCTGAAAGCACAATATTCTCTGTCTTATTTTATCTTAAAATCTCATGCATTACTTGCCTTTTACTTTGTTCTATACATATATAGAACACACACACACACGTTTGTTATATTCCCTTTGAACTACTGAAATAACATTAGAAAAAGATATTCTTGTACGAAGCCATACCATTTTCATCTTATGACTTTTCTGTCCCCTTGATATATTAGCCATTCATCCCCAGGCATATGTAAATGTCCATTTGAGAAGGATCAGACTAGATAATCACTGAAACTTCAAAAAATAAAATATCAATGCTGATTTTTTTAAAAAAGATGCATATATATATATATATATTTTTTTTAACCACTATGCATGATCATGGCTCACTACAGCCTAAAACTCCTAGGCTCAAGTGATACTTCAGGCTCAGCCTCCCTAGTAACTGGGACTATAGGCATGTGCCACCACACCTAGCTAATTTTTAAATTATTTTTATTTTTTGTAGAGACGAGGTCTTGCTATGTTGCTCAGACTGGTATCAAACTCCTGGGCTCAAGCAGTCCTCCCACCTCAGCCTATCAAAGTGCTGGGATTATATGTGAGCCACCATGCCCAGGCTTATTTGCTTTTATAATGAAAAATAAGCTACAGGAGTGAGGCAGATTATTTTAGTATAGGTTAGACATAGATAGTAAGTTTTTTGTAGGCAGTTTTAGAGACGAAGAAATATTTAGATATTGTATTTATAACATCAGTCCTGACTACCCTGTGGACTGAAATGTAGATTCACTTGTGCAGCCTACCCTTGTAGTTCATAATTTATATAATAATCACTATAAAGTCACTATAAAGTCTATCAAGTTCCCCATTGAAGACAAATGCTCAAGCATACCTCTTAACTTATCAAAGGTATAAAAATGGTAATCAGTCCACCCTTCAGTTCATGTGTAACATAATAATCACTAAAAATCTATCAAGTTTCCTATCAAAGGCAAAATGCTTGTTCAGAAAAGGCCCACCCCTTAGTTCATCAAAGGTGGGTGAAATGATAAACTCTAAGGAGCAGATACCTACAGCCCACTCTTTAGTATAATAATAATTGTGTAGGTATATCAAATTCTTTGCAAAAAACAAATGCTCAACTTTCTATTAAGATGCCTGTGAGCCGGACTTGGTGGCTCAGCCTGTAATCCCGCGCCTTGGGAGGCTGAGGTGAGTGGATTGCCTGAGCCCGCGGGTTCGAGACCCGCCTGGGCAACTTGGCGAGACCTCATCTCTACAATAAATAAAAAAAAAATTAGCCGGGCGTGGTAGTGCACGCCTGTAGTTCCAGCTACTTGGAACGCTGAGGCGGAAGGATCGCCGGAGCCCAGCAGGTCGAGGCTGTGGTGGCTGGGAGTGGCCACTGCACTCCAGTCTGGGCGACGGAGTGAGACTCCAACTCAAAAAAAAAAAAAAAAAAAGATGCCTGTGGTTCTCCAGCATGTCTGTCTCTCTTTCTCTCTCATAAATTCTGTTTTAAAACTATACTGGCCACTCTGAAATTCTTTTCAGTGGTGAGTCAACTCACAGAGCATCATGCTACAGCCCATCCAGCAACAAGAAGCAAAGCAACTAGGAAGCCAGAATATAAATAGTGTATTGCAAATTCATTTTTGTTATAGGAGAAAATAGGACATAACGTGTATTTCTTTGTTTAGAAAAATTTGAGTTGCCTATACTTATATTTTGGTTAACTATAAAATACCTTTTCCACCTTCTTTCTTTTTCCTGTGACCTTTTCCACTATTGTCTGTTGAATTTAGGATTTCTGATATGTGTAGATGTTACATGCCAGGTTTAGATTAATGCACACCGATATGAGAAAGAGGTGGGGCATGAAGAAAGGAAATTTTGTAATGAATGTGGTGCTTTTGCATCTGATTTCAACAGGAGTAGCCTAATTTTTTTCTAAGGCATATGGTGACATTGTTTCTGAAAATGCGGAAGGATCCACTGAGCCCAGCAGGTTGAGGCTGTGGTAGCCATGAGTGTGCCACTGCACTCCAGACTCTGACTCAAAAATAAACATGATAATAATAATAAATAATAGAGATCCTGCACATTTCAGGGAAGCTGGAGGAGTTGGAGGTACTCCCAAGCAGCAAATTATTGGGTTCCACAAGAAAAAGAAAAGCATACTACTTCTCAAAGTTTTACAGCATAAGTACACAAAAATATAAGAAAGTTTTGAAATGATAGTGGCTATGCACAGCACCGACAGAATCATCACCCCAGAGTCACTGGAAATAACAATAATTGAAGAAAAAAAGGTGTTTCCGACTCCTGAAGTATTCTCTAACTTCTTTAGTATCAATGACTTACACCTAGTACAATATCATATCAAATCCTGTTTCCATGTTTAATATTTGAGTTGTTTAAAACATTTTCAATTCAGTATGTATGTAGGTAACTGCTGTTTTCTTGATTTGTTTGCAGAGTTTGAGGATGAACACAGCTGCTTTCTTGAGGATGTAAATGGATAATCACTTCTTTAGATTTTTCATCTGTTTTATTGCTAATTGGCAGAGAAGAAAAATAGGAAAACTATCTTAATCACATAAGTTTCAGTTTTGAAAGAAATAGTAACTTTCATTTTGAAATTGAAGGTATAATTTGCCTCAAGATTCTGATATATTTGCAAGATGCCTAAAAGAAAAATCATAACCAAATCTCATCTTTCAATACTAAGTAAAAATTTAGATTAGAAAATAATACTAAAATCATTCTGTATATTGTATCAGAAGATTCTAAATTGTTTATAGAGGGTCCAAGCCTTAAAACCGCACACTTAAGTATTTCTAAAATAACTTTGATTAGTTTGGCTTATGGTTTGCCTCAAGGTTTTGACATTTAAGCTGTGTAACAGAATGGCTTTGCACTGCAATCTTACTCAATGCTTCCTTTTTCTCCTATAGTGAAGACGTTGTGTTCTGTTTTCTGTACAAGCAACACCCACAGTTAGGAGCACAGCAGTAGCTGTCATGAAGGCATATAGGAACTGACAGTCAAAAGAAGTATTTAATCACTTTTTAATATCAGTAATGACAATCATGTATAAATAATAGCTAACATTTTCTGATATTCATCATAAGTGAGGCACTGTGTTAAGTAAGATAGGAACTATTATTACCTCCATTTCACAGGCAAGGAAAATGAAGTTTGGGGAGGAGAAATATCTTGCTTAGGGTCTCAGAGCTAGTAAGTGACTGTGAACACAGGTCTCAGTGATTGGAAAGCCCATGCCCTCACCTACATTGCTACATTGCCTCTTTGGGGGTTATTTAATAAGCTCTTCAGTTTACATCATTGAAAAGATAAACAATACAACTCTAGTATCTTCAGATTTTACATATGAGTTGGTATTAGGAATTTAAGAATGGAAGCACAAAGAGTTAACTCACTTCACCACTTACCAGTACTTCTGTATTACTCAGTTTCTCTCTACACTCTCATGGAAACTAGAATTATGGCAGCACTTGAGACAAAGAGGAAGACAGTGAGTCAGAGTTTTCACAGGATGAGGAATGCAAACTTGAGGTCCATGGGTGATGAAGAGTGAAGGATTTTAGAGCCAGGTGGTATGAGCTTCCAAGGAGTAGTGATTACGTGACTGGATGAGTAATGGTCTGAAACTGGTGTTGGGTGGTTAGTAGTAGAAAGGGGGTGGGAGAAAATGACCTCAGTGAGTATATGTTGAATGAAAGGCTATCTAGTTGGTTAATGGTGGTTAATGTGAGCACAGGAAAAGCAGGGACCCCTTACAGTGGATGTGTACAAGGCTGTTTTGTATAGCGATAGGCATAATGGGTTTGAGGCAGTAACAAGAGGCAAGGATAAACGGGCTCTGAATGGAGAAGTCTGAACAGTATTATTTCTCAGTGATCACTGCATGGCTTATCTTGTAGCATTTATCATAAATTATTGTCATAGTAAAATACTATGAAATGTCCAAATGTGCAGACAGCATTTCTTTTCTTTCTTTTTTTTTTTTTACAAATGAGGTATCAAGCCAGAGAGTTTAAATCACAGGAGGAACTTGCCAAGTCTGTGTGAAAGAATAGGAATAAATCTCAATATGAAGAGATGTCTTTAAATAACTCTCTTAATTTTTTATAGCCTAATAACTAAAAAATATGGAGTGAAAAGGAGAGGTTGCACAGTGTTCTCTGGAAAGATGCTGGTTCAATATATCAAAGTAGCTAAAACAAATTTAGTAAAATATAGGGGGAAAGAATATTGAAAAAGGGATAATATAGCTTTATACTTTATACAGCTTTTGTTACTGAATTCCAGTAATATAGACTCAGTTTCAGAAATGGGCAACAAACATTAGCAAAGGAGTAGCATAAAAGGATTCAAGATTTTGAGTCAGATAATCTGGACTGAAGCCCTAATTCCTAACAACTTTCAACTGGGATGATTTTAAACAAGCTACTGAATTTTTCTGCATCTCCAACTCTTCTCTGCTTTGGGATAACAATATTATTGGGCCTACCTACCTCGCAGGGTTGCTTTGAGGACCAAAGAAGACAACAAATGATAAAATATTTTGTAAACAAGCATGTTAACTGTTGCTACTCTTATTATTAATCTTGACTACTGTATAAGTAGAGATTTAAAAAATCATTAAATAAAAATTATTAGCCGGGCTCGATGGCTCAGCCTGTAATCCCACGCCTTGGGAGGCCGAGGTGAGTGGATTGCCTGAGCCCGCGGGTTCGAGACCCGCCTGGGCAAGTTGGTGAGACCTCTTCTCTACAATAAATCAAAAAATCAGCCGGGCGTGGTAGCGCACGCCTGTAGTTCCAGCTACTTGGAAGGCTGAGGCGGAAGGATTGCCAGAGCCCAGCAGGGTGACAGTCTGGGTGACAGAGTGAGACTCCAACTCAAAAAAAAAAAAATTATTTTTAGTGACTATAGGTGGTTCCTGCTCACAAGGTGTGTAGAGGGGTCATGGTGAGAAGTATAGTGGAGACCAAGAAGACAAGAAATAATGTTAATCAAATGTAGAAAGGCCAAGGTAGAGGGGGCAAGGGGAAATGTACAGAAT
>CAUYQG010051438.1:0-34028 GCA_963574415.1 Tarsius wallacei | reverse complement strand
TCCTCAGGTGATTCGAATGTGCAGGCAAGGCTGTGAACAGCTGGTCTAAAACTAGTGGTCTCTTTCTTTCTTTTTTTTTTTTTTTTTTTGAGTTGGAGTCTAACTATGTCTCCCAGACTGGAGTTCAGTGGCCGCTCCCCGCCACTGCAGCCTCGACCTGCTAGGCTCCAGTGATCCTTCTGCCTCAGCCTTCCGAGTAGCTGGAATTACAGGCGCGCGCTACCACGCCCGGCTAATTTTTTGATTTGTTGTAGCGATGAGGTCTCGCCAAGTTGCCCAGGCGGGTCTCAAACCCGCGGGCTCAGGCAATCCACTCACCTCAGCCTCCCAAGGCATGGGATTACAGGCTGAGCCACAGAGCCCGGCTGTGGTCTCTTTCAATAGGATGACCTTGGACAAGAAGTAGAAAAAATGACAGCTATATTGTTTATCATTTATCTGGGAGTGTTAGTCATCTGACAAATAGCTATTTGTAAGGTTTATAAAAACACCAAATCAACAAATCCTTAGACAACTTAAGCACAATAATTTCAGAGGGGCTGATACAATAGTGTCTTCTAATGCTGAAACATCATTTGCAAGGTACTGTGCTAATTCTTGTAATTATTTCTACTGTAGATAGTTCTACTTGTGGAACATGAAACCACCTATAGGTGTGGTTAGGTGTGGTGACAAAGAAAAACCCTGGAAGGAAGTGATTCAATTATTCATTAATTGACAACTGCCACTGGGCTCATCTGTTGACTTTTTTTCACAGCAGTATTTCTTTCCACTTACTGTCCAAAATCTCAAGTCTGCAATTTAATTTTCTCTTCCACTTCCCTATTTCTCCTCTGTTCTCTTTTTGTGCCTTACCTACTCTTTTTACCCCTTATTCTTGTTTCTTGTTATAATACACGGTATAATGGTGAAAGATGGGGCCAGAATTTGGGCTCAATGAGAACCTAGTAAGTAATCTGTAAAATGGGTGTCATTGTTGCTTTGTAAAGTGGGGTGAGTGGTAGCCCCTAGAAGGAAATGTTTACATCTTAATTCTCGGGGTCCATGAATATTACCTTATAGTGCAAAAGATGTGATTAAGTTAAAGATCTTGAGAAGAAGGGCTCATCCTGGATTATTTGGGCGGGTCCTAAATGCAGTCACATGTATCCTTGTGAAAGAAAGGCAAAGGGAGTTTTGATACATACACTGAAGAGAGGCGATGTGAAGGCAGAGCAGGGGAAGATGTGGCCACCACAAGCCAAGGAATGCTGACAGCCACCAGAAACTTGAAATATAGAAACGATTCTCCCCTAGAGCCTCTATAGGAATTGTGGTCCTGTTGACTCCTTGATTTTGAATTTCTGGCCTCTAGAACTTCTAGGAATACATTTCTGTTGTTTTAAGTCACCAAGTTTGTAACGGTGTTTGTAACTAACACCGTTACCTTCCAAGGCAAAAACAAAACAAAACAACAACAACAAAAAAAATTAAGAAATGCACAAGTGCTTTGTAAACTAAAATATTAGGCAAATATAAAATATAAATATAAAATATAAGCTCTCCTTACTAGTCACGATTCACAAGGATTTCCAGTACCATGCAAAGAACAGTTGTCATGAATCTGTCTTCATGGAAAAGACAAAGGGGAGTTCCCGGGGCTTTCCTGTCTCATTGTATACTCTTCCCCTTAATCTTCTCTTCCCCAAAAGTTTAGTATTTCTTTTGTTAGTGGTGAGATATTGCTAATTGTAGCAACTAAAAAGAAAATAAGTTAGAACTACCTTAGCCATGTCTCTGAATCTTGCAAACAATTACTCTTCTCTTTATTCCAAGATCTTATGTTAATCTAGGACTCAGAGTAAGTTTTCCCAAGAGCAGCGAGATTGACATTTGGGACTGTATAATTATTTGCTGTGGGGACTATGTTTGGCAGCACCCTTGTTCTCTACCCACTAGATGCCTTAGTATTTTCTCCAGTCATGACAATCATATTTCTCAGAATAACACCAAACATTCTGAGCGGCAAACTTGTCTATTCTACCCCACCACCCTAGTTCCCATCAGGTCAAGAGCCACTGATTTAGAGTATGACCAAAATGTGTCCTAGACCTAAACAGAGGATATATATCTTCTAGTAGCTTGCTGATTCATCATTAAATTGATGTCTTTGAGAATTTCATCAGTGTTTCTTAACCATTTGTAGCAGAATCACTTGAGCTTCCTTTTGGCTGGCTCATAGTAAGACCCAGGAGTTTCCATTTTACGTATTTTGCAGATGATTCTTATTTTAACTATTTGATAAAGCCTGGTTTTTATTGACTTCAGACTCCAGTTGGATAACATTTATTCTGTCCTGATTCTGGAATCTGATCCCAGTTTCCAACAAAATCCTCCTTCACACTTGCTGCCAATTGACCATCTAATTTTGGATAGCCCAGCCTAACTTCCGCCTACTTTGCCAACTCAGGTCCTATATCCTATATCCTCACAGTACTAACGTAACATCTTTCTGTCCTTAGTAGTATTTATCTCCTTGGATGCAAGCTTAGATTTCTTTGGTGCACATTCAGAACTCTTTTTTTTTTTTTTTAAATTGGAGTCTCACTCTGTTGCCCAAGCTGGAGTCAGTGGCATGCTCATGGCCACCACAGCCTAGTCCTGCTGGGCTCAGGAGATACTTCTTCTTCAGCCCTCCAAGTAGCTGGTAATACAGGCACATGCCACCATGCCTGGCTAATTTTTTGATTTATTGTAGAGATGAGGTCTTGCCAAGTTGCCCAGGCTGGTCTCGAACCCATGGGCTCAGGCAATCCTCACATCTTGGCCTCTCAAAGAGGTAGGATTATAGGGGTAAGCCACTGCACCCAGCCATTTAGAACTCTTGTGTTTATACAAATAAACCTGTGACTCTGTCCAATGTAGTAACTCTATCAACCTTCCCAGCTTCAATATATATTTGTGTAATGCCTGTGTTTTAAATCCTGGTTTTTATCCTGCCTCTTGAGGCCTGAATACAAAAGCCGAGAAGAACCAGAAATCCACGGGTCTAGGCAGAGAAATGATCAAGTTGAAGGAATTCAATTTCGTCTACAACACTCCCCCATCTTGGTTGCCCAAAGAAACGAGCATAATCTTCCGTATTTTTCACTGCCTTATTACTTACACTCCATCAATTAACTAGTCCTGTGGGTGTGGATTCAGCATCTTAAACACCTCTTGAATCAACCAATTATCTCTATCTCCACGTAAGGCTTTTCATTTGTGCTGTTTCCTCTGCCTTTCCACAAATGCAGTAGACTATTAGCTGCATAGTAGTCCCCCTTACTATTAGGTTAGCCCATAATCATGGTCCAAAATTATGTAGGGAACAAATTTATATATCTGCCATATGCAAGTTAATATGAAGATGCCACTGCTGACGTAGAAGCTAATTTTTTTAAAAGCAACAACTTCACTGCACAATCCCTATCAAAATCCCAGCTGGTTTCTTTGCAGAAATTGATAAGTTGATCCTAAAATATATGTGAAAATAAGAGATCCAGAATAGTCAAAGCAGTCTTTAAAAAAAAAGTTGGAGAACTCATACTTCCTGATTATAAAACTTGTTACAAACTACAGGAATCAAGACAGTGTGACACCTGGCATAAAGATGACATATAGAGCTATGTAATAGAAATGAGACTTTAGGAATAAACCCATATATCTGTGGCCAATTGATTTTTCACAAGAGTGTCAAGACAATTCAAATAGAGAAAGAATATTATTTTCAACAAACTGTGCTAGGACAAGAGACACAGGTAGACGAAAGAATGAAGCTGGACACCTATCTCACACCATATACAAAAACTGAACTCAGAATGGATTATAGACCTTTATGTAAGAGCTAAAACTATAAAACCCTAGAAGAAGACACAGGGGGTAAATCTTCATAAACTTAGATTTGGCAGTGCTTGTTTAGATATGACACCAAAAGCACACGCAGCAAAATAGATAATCAAAATTAAAACTTATGTGCTGCAAATGATATCACTAATAAAGTAAAAAAAGAACTCCCAGCACGGGAGAAAAACTTAACAATTCATATATTTTATGAGGGACTTATGACTAGAATATATAAAGGACTCTTGAAACTCTATAATAGAGAAATAAATAAAAAACCCAATTTCAAAATGGGCAAATAATTGGAATAGATATTTCTCCAAAAAATACAAATGGTCAATAAGCACATGAAAAATGCTCAGAATCATCAATCAGAATGTAAGTACAAATTAAAATCACAGTAAAATACTACTTCACACCCACTAAGATGTCTGCAACTAGAAAGACATTCATTAACAAGTGTCATAACCCTTTTAATGTCATCCACTACCTCCAGGTTAGGAAGCTCTGGATTATAGCACTGCTCCCACCAACCCTAGCTGCACATTATAGTAAGTCCCCCATATACAAACAAGTTCCATTCTAAGAGCATGTTCATAAGTCCAATCTGTTCGTACATCCAACAAAGTTAGCCCAGGTGCCCAACTAACACAATCAGCTATCTAGTACTGTACCAGTTACATCACCTCTGCTTTTACACTTGCTTAAGGACATCTCGGGCTTGAAATAAAGATACTATGCTATTGTACTCTGTACAGTACTGTAAAGTACATGAAAGCACTTTGCAGTGACTTGGATGGACTTGGAGTCTATCATATTCAGTGATCCATCACAGAAACCAAGAACTGAAAACCACATGTTCTCACTTATAAGTAGGTCCTGAACATTAATCACAATACTACAAGAGAGGGATCAGCAGTAGTAGGACACTGCCAGGGGAGGGGAGGGGGCACATAACATCACTAAGGCTACCTGATCCTAAACCAGGGAAAGTGAGGACCAGTGGGAGGCCTAAACTTCACCTGTACATACATCACTTACATACCTAATCCTTACTTGTACCTCACATCTTTAAAAATGAAGAGGAAAACAAAAAGTACACAAAAGCACAACCACTTGTAGAGGATGCACGCATGTGACAATGTACACTAGACATGTGCACTAACTTGTGACTGAACAGACAAATGCACATTCAAATCTTTGAAAGCTCGCAACTTGAAGGCTCGTCTGTAAGGACTTATGGTATTTAACCTAGAGAATTTGTATTTATCTATCTATCTATCCATCCATCTATCTATCTACCCACCCACCTACCTATCATCTATCTATTTTGAGTTGGAGTCTCACTCTGTCACCCAGGCTGGAGGGCCGTGGCACACTCACAGCCACCCCAGCATTGACCTGCTGGGCTCCGGTGAGCCACCTCAGCTTTTCAAGTAGCAGAAACTACAGGCACGCGCTACTACACCCAGCTAATTTTTGATTTATTGTAGAGGTGAGGTCTCACCAAGTTCCCCGGGTTGGTCTAGAGCCCGCAGGCTCAGGCAATCCACTTACCTGGGTTTCCCAAAGTGCTGGGATTAAAGGCTGAGCAACCAAGCCGGGCCAAAAATTTTTATTTAAAAGACCCAGATCCACCCTCCAGATTCTGGCCAAGGCATCTGCATGCATCTAGGATTGATTCTATTGGGCAAAGGTTGAGAGTCACTACACCAAGCTGGGGGGAAAAAAAAAGCTTACAACAGTCTACTTTCCTCAGTTTAAGCAAAATACTTACTGGAAAGAAATAAACAAACCCTATGGCCATCTGCACCTACCCTTCTTCTGCCCTCCTTTCCTGCCCCATGCATAATCATCTCTTTCCAACCACTTTAGGGTCTGCTTTCTTTTGGGGGATGGTGGGTCTCATTGTGTTGCTCAGGTTGGACTTGAACTCCTGGGCTCAAGTAGTCCTCCCATCTGAGCCTCCCAATTATCTGGGACTATAGGCACCAGCCCCCACACCTGTCTCCAAACATTTTAGGACTAATTCTTGTCACTATTCTCCACTACTCAGAATTGGTGAGACCTCCCTGTTCCTTCTTCACCTACCCTCATATGGTTTGCTCACACTGACACCAACAAACACCTGTTAATCCCTACCTACCTCCTTCCAAGAATACCTAGAAATTGCTGCTGTGTTGATGGTAGTATTTCCTGTTTTTAGTATTGCTGTATTTAGTGTTGCTAAATCTAGGGTTGTTTTTGTATTTTAGTCACTTTAATGAAATTTTGTAAGAAGGGAAGAAGTCTGTTACACCATTTTCAAATCTTTCTTTTTTCTACTTGTCATTCAGGCTTATTACAAATGGCAAGTAGAAGATTTGTAAGAGTAAAAACTGAATGTGAGGGACAGCTTCAGGAAAACATTATGAATTATTTAGGTCTAATTAACATTTGATGCTGTTTCCATAACCTCAGATAATAATTATTAACACTCAAATTAAAAGAACATTTCCATACTTTTAATAATTCTCCATTAAATATTGCCTTATTTATATTGCCAGGCAATAAATTCCATCTTGGAAAAACTATTGGCATCTCTTAAGTATTCACTGCCACTAAAATTCTTCTTCACCTTAGTTACACTACTGATGACTTGTTCTGACTGGTGACTAAGGAAAAATGTCCAGAAAGAAGAGTGGTAATACTTCAATAATTTCTCAATAATTAATAAACAAATCTTAACCCTTTCTCACATCACTTAACCCTACCCAACATTTAAAGCAAAAAAGTGACTTAAAATAGAACCTCATAGATGGGTATAACCACATCTTAACTTTTTAAAAATATTAGGGCTACCAGTTGGCAGCCTATAAAAGGTCGCTCCATCGAAACAATGTACTGTCTTCCCTCTTCCCTCACTGCATACCCGATTTGTGTGTGTGTGTGTGTGTGTGTGTGTGTGTGTGTGTGTGTGTAAGGGGCTACAAAATGGAATACATTTTAAACTACTACAGGTAAAAAAGAATAAATTATTTTTCTACACATCACATATGTAAATCAGAAACCAATATATAAATGACATTAGGGTGATTTTTTAAATGTTTAAAATTATTGTTTAGGGTCAATTTTAAGTATTAAGCTCCTTTGCCAGTATAAGGTTTTGAAATGTACTAAAGCATGATTGTGTATTTTACATATCTTACACCAAAGATAATCAGTGGTTTAAACAATTACCAAGTGTTTTATTTGTGAACAATGTGAGACAGATGACACTAGCTTTAAATGGTTTTACTTTGTTTGAAAAATTTTACAAATTTAAAGTATTATATTCATTTTTTTTCTTTCCAGAAGTTCAGCTTCAAAAAGAATATTATATGAACATATAATCAACAACAAAAAAATTCAAAAGATAGAATGTGCCTGTAACATTTTCAGATTGTCTATGATAGTCTGGTGTTACAAAAGGAGGCAGAGTGGCTGTGAGGGTGAGAAAGAGGAAGAGAATATTCCTATAGTAAATGTTGATGAAATTAAGAGAAATAATAGATGCTGTAAGTTTCCTGCTGTTTTAGCACAACCTGGTGGTGATAAATTTTAGGTACAGCAAATGTCACAAAAATCCATAAAATTTTCTTCTAACTAGCTTAAATCTACTTGTAGTATGGTAATATAATATTTTTTCAACTCAGAAATCTAAATGTACATTCAGAGCAATTAAAAAAAAAATAATGTCTTATTTTTAAAAATGGCATTTCCAAAACAGGAGTTAGCCAAAAGCAGTAACAAAATTATGTAATGAAGTAGGCTGAATTTGTACACAATATTCTTTGACTAAACATCAGAAACATCTCATCAAATTATTTTTTAAAAATCGAATATTGGTATTCCAAAGACCAAAAGTATAAAACTTCTATATGACTGTTAATGACAGCATAAACTCTGCTGTTTCACCTCAGCATTTTTTCCTTTTTTGAATCAAGTCTCGCTCTGCCACCCAGGCTGGAGTGCAGTGGTACAATCATGGTTCACTGCAGCCTCAACCTTCTGAGTCTCAGGTGATCATTCTACCTCAGTCTCCTGAGTAGCTGGGACTATAGGCATGTGCCACCATGCCCAGCTAATTCTTAAGTTTTTTAGGGATGAGGTCTTGCTATGTTTACCAGACTAGTCTTGAAACTTATGGACCCAAGCAATTCTCCTACCTCAGCCTCCCTAGGTGCTAGAATTACAGGCAAGTCCTCGCACCAGGCCCAGCATCTTTCTTTCCAACACTCATCTTTAGCTCCTACAGCAACTACTTTATCGGGTCAAATTAAGAAAAGGCTATGGGTGGTCACTAGTTACCGATGTTGTTTTTACTCTTTATAACAAAGAAAACTTGTGTACACTGCTACAGATGAATGAATGGCATTTGGTATGTGGCATGCCAGTCTTCCGTGCACTGGTTTATTAAGAAAGGCTTGGTGGCAGTAGTGGGAAACCGCCAGCAGGGGGGAGGTGGAATTGGCAGTAGTGGGAATCTGCCAGGGGAGGGGAGGGCACACCTCGTCAACAAGGGTACCTACATAATGAACATTTGTATACCTAACCCTGAATTGTACCCCACATCTTTAAAATAAAAAAATTTTTAAAAAGAAAGGTTTGGACCCAGTGTTTATTCTGAGTGTTGGAACAGTCCTGGAAACCAGATTATCCTATTATTTAAAATATCAACGACATTATTTTAGAAACAAAGGAAGCCAAATAAAATTTGGTATTACCATAAAATGGTTTTGCTCTAGCTCTTTTCACTGTTTTACTCCTTTACCCCCTATATTAAGTTGTAAGTATTTGAGACCTACTCAACACTGAACTTTCCAACATATTCGGAAAGGTATGATTTGTTAAGTATAAAACAGTGCAGATAATTAATGCTCAAAGAGCTCAGAGGAATTTCCCTTCAGGGTAACTACAAAGATGCTTTTTATGCTACATTTGTCCAACAGATGTTTACATAATTCCTCTATCTCACTCATTACATAGTACTCATTACAAACATTACTATGTGCTCCCTGAGCTCATCCGAAGCACAGAACACAGTCATTGATTTGAGTTTCGATTTTTCTCCATTCTCCTAAGGAGTGTACATAATTAGCACATTTTAGATGCCATGGAGAATTAGGGCATGGAGCATTCTCTCTGAAAACCAAATTGAGAAAGCCTGTGATAAGACACTAGCACACCTCTTCCTCCTAACCACAAACTACTTTATCGATTTCACTAACAGCAGACTTTGTCCTGTTATTCATACCCACAGAAAAAAGTTGTTTGAAAATACCCAACTTTATGTATTTCAACTCATATTTTCTCTTAAGCTATTATTTTTCTCTTCAGTTCCTATCTTTGTCAAGCTTAGTATGTAACAAGTCATCTTTTTGTGGCTTCAAAGTCTTCAAAGTCTTTCTGGAGATCTAAAATCTGCAATTTCTAAGTATTTTGCATAACACATAACGTGTATATAAATTCTGAGTTATCCTGTACCTGTGAACTGATGATATAAAGTGGATTATTCTGCTCAACAGATGGTATGGATTTTTAAATCCTTTGCTTGACCAACTAGGAGGATACACAAATGGTAGAGAAAGATAGCTCTCAACTATAGTGAGATTTTTGTGATATATGCTTACTGGAAAAGGTAATTTTACTGAGCCATAGCAAATAATTACTAAAAAATCTCAATCGATACTATATGGATCTTTTTCATTATAGTGCAATATAATTTAAAGCTAAAGATTATTTTCCTTGTTAACACAGAGAAGCAACAGTCTGTTTAGCTTATGTACTGATGACCTTTTTCTTAAGATAAAGGTGACAATGATTCTAAAACAACATCTGAAAAGTTAAGAAAATTACGCCAACACACCAACACACTGGAATAAGTCACATTACAATATACTATAGACCATGAGGTGGCAAATTTTTTCTGTAAAGGGCTATATAGTAAATATTTTAGGCTTTGTACACTAGTCTCTGTAGCAGCTACTTTGTCCCTGTAGCACAAAAGCAGCCATAGACAATAAGAATGACCATGGCAGTGTTCCAATAAAACTTTATTTATGAACACTAAATATTCAAATTTTCATGTATCATAAAAATCTTTTAAAACATCATTTAAAATTATAAACACAATTCTTAGTTCACAAGCCATAAAAAGCAGGCAGTGTGGACTGGATTTGGCCTGCGGGCGACGGGTGGCTGTCTGTTATACAGGCTTTTATGTTATGCAAAATGCTTCAAATTCCAGAGACTTTGAAAACTTTCATTTTTAGATTTCTCATTTTAAAATTTATTTCACACAAGTTTTCTTTCTGGATAAATATACTCACGAGAGAAAAATAATTCGGAAAAAACCACAATTCCTCACATAGGAAAAAGAGGAAAGGTGTAAAATGAATGTTTAACCTTAAAACATATAATTAGGAAATGTAAAATTAAAAATTGAAATTTTTATTCTATGCAATATAAAACATTATGCATAGATCTGGTACATAATCTTAGTTTTTAATTTAGGAAAAAAGACTTTTAATAAAAAGTTGCAACTGAAACCAGCACTCTCTTGCACATACATCATCAACTCTGAATATAATATGAATTATACCTAGGAATTTAAATTTGCCTAGATGAGTTCTGGCTGTTTTTTAAAAAAATGCACAATTATATCACAGAACACTATGGCTTCTACAGTTTGTGACAATTTTGAAAAGGCAACTCCTGCCTCCATAATATAAGGAAACAAGAATATTTTTTTCCATAGTCATCATTCAGTATAAAAAAACTTCACAGTCTGATTTACCTTTATCAAAGGTAAAATGATTCACTACTACACTTGCATGGATTATTTTGATCCTCAGTAGTTTCTGAACACAAAATAAATTTTGCATAAACTTTTGTTTGTTTGGGTTTTCCAAAGCAAGCCACTAATATGTTTGTATTAAACTGGCAAAAGTCCATGAGCTAAAGAAAAAGGAAGTGGATATAAAATGTTTACCAACTTTATCCTTTCTAATTTTACAATAGCTTCAGGTGTTGAGACCTAACTGGTTACTTGTGCCTATCCATCATGAACGCAACTCAGTATTTTAGTTTAACACTTCTCAGTGCCAGCTTTTGATGGGCTCTTCATTTTGCGACGTATAAGATCATTTCTTCCAACTTCAATCATTTGTTCTTCCCAAGATTTCATCTCATTATCATAACGAATTTTGTCATCTTTAGCAAGTTGAATATATACCTAAGAAAAAGAGAAATGTAAAAATAACTCATTTACAAATGAACAACATACTTCTGGCATGCCTCCATATATACTTCAGAAATTATATTACCATCTTACATGTATAAAGAGGGCCTGGAGAAAGGATGTTTCTGTGAGATAAAAGTTAGATGAGAACAAGGTTAAGAGAAAGAGATTTATTCTCTTTGAATAAAGTTTTTACAAGTTCAGATCTTGGGGTGTGAGAAGGAGACAGCAGCAAGGTGGACACTAGGATTAGGAATGATGTTGTTTCAAACAGAAATTTTATTTACAGTCAAAAACTTCTAAGGGAAAAAAGTCAAATTGGTTCTAAGAATAAGAAAATTTTACAATACTTTAGCTGCATTATTAGTAATATAAGCTTGCTTACATATGAATCAAGCCTTGCCCTAATATATTCTCACAGACATCCTAACTGGACACTTGAGACTAAAAAACATAATACTTACTTGCTTTTGAGAACTAGACAGATTTTTCCAATTTTCATTTACAGTCTTCAATTTTGCCTGTAAGACAACATATATATTTAAGTGACAGATATGGGACTTTAGTGATTAAAGAAAGATCTTTTTTTATTATCCATTTCAACAACAAAAACTCAGGTATTTAGAATTACAGGCAAAATCTCATCAATTCTTAATATCTTTTCTTTCTAAACAAAAATAAGCTGTTAAAATGTATAAAAATTAAGCCGGGCTTGGTGGCTCAGCCTGTAATCCTGTGCCTTGGGAGGCTGAGGTGAGTGAATTGCCTGAGCCCGCAGGTTCGAGACCCGCCTGGGCAACTTGACGAGACCTCATCTCTACAATAAATCAAAAACTAGCAGGGCGTGGTAGTGCCTGCCTGTAGTTCCAGTTACTTGGAAGGCTGAGGCGGAAGGATCACCAGAGCACAGAAGGTTGAGGCTGCAGTGGCTGGGAACGGCCACTGCACTCCAGTCTGGGCGACAGAGTGAGACTCCAACTCAAAAAAAAAAGTATAAAAATTAATTAAATGAATATACTTTTTTGATACGGAAATGTCAGTATTCAGGTATAATCTATTTGTTGTCATAAACTAACTTTAAAGACTAAGTGCTTTTATTCCCTCCCTGTAGCTTTATGTTTTTAATTCTAAAATTTGTGCATAAGTGTTTAGGTGTAGTCATAGAAAAAAATACAATGCGAGTCCCTAATTCTACTTAGCCATACTTAATTGTGAGACCTGGAAGAAGTCATTTTATTTTCCTTGGGCTTGGTTCTTCATCTACAAAATTAAAGGGCTAGAAAGTTACTTACTTCTACTCCTTCCTAAAATCTCATTAAACAAATAAATTTTTTTTAGGCATAAACCCACATGAATAAAGACAACAGGAGAGGGCACTACCAACACAAAATTATGGAAGCTGAAAAGCAGATAAAGTGGTAACTGACTTAACTAACCAAAGAAAGCTAATTTCTAAGGTGGCAGTAGAGAAAACTTAAATGTTACTTTATTTACAATGCAGAATTCCCAATCCATGTGGGAAATGGCAACAGTAAACAGGTGTAAAACAGGTGAAGCTAAGGTTAAACACAGGATTCACTGAAAGAATGTTTTAAAGAGGTAAATTCTCCACTATGCTGCAATTTAGGACATTTATCCTCTCCTGAGAATAGCATCACTCTGAAAACCAGGTACAGGTGAGGGCAATGGTACCATGCTAAAAACAGAGAAATTAAGTTAAAATGCACACAGTATCCCAGGGGAAAAAAGAAAAGCAAAGAAGGCAACAGCCAAACTGGAACAAATCAGAGGCTTCAGATTGAAACAGAAAGAATATCAGCTTATTTTTGTTTAGAAAGAAAATTTTAAAAATTTTAATACAGAAAATTAAAATTATATATATACACACAAAATATATATTATTTAATCACATGTTAAACAAGATTTGTAAGATGAACGACAGATAACTATAAACTACAAATAACGCCAAAGCAGTGCCAAAAACTTTGTTTCAGATATTAATATCCACTTCTTTTACCATGTCATACTATACAAGAAAAAAAAACAATCGTCCGTCTGGAGCTGCTAATAAAAAAGAGGAAAGGCTATGCCACAATAGTGACTGACAAGCTTTTTTCTTTAACACATTCATATGACAATCACATGTATAACACATTTCTATCAGCATAACCAAAATTTTATTAAAAGATACAACATGAAGCAATAGGTTATATTCAATTTCCAGCAAAAATATTGTAGCTCTACTCTCATTCTTTCCAGTGATTTTAAAATAGTTACGAACTGCTGGAGTAGAAAAGTCTCCAGAAGAATTTTAACATCCCTAAAAATTACAAAATATTATGTTTTTTAAATTTAAAAAGCTGGCAATGTATGATTGGGCAATAATATACTGAAGTTAATCATATGTGGTAAGAAAAGGATTTTTCCTTAAGAGATCCAATAAAGAGGGCCTTATCAAAAGAGTTTAATGCCTATAATCCACTACTTTTACAGCACGCTAGAATCGCCTGTCTAAATATTTTAAAAATTAGGTAGGTGTGTGGCTCACACCTGTAATCCCAGAACTCTAGGAGGCTGAGGCAGGAGGATTGCTTGAGCCCAGGAGTTGGAGACCAGCCTACACAACATAGTGAGATCTCGTCTCTACAAAAAAATCAAAAAATTAGCCAAGTGTGGTAGAGTACACCTCTAGTTCTTGCAAAGTGGGAGGCTGAGGCAGAAGGATCGCCCGAGCCCGGGACGTCAAGGTTGCAGTGAACTGCGATCATGTAGAGCACTCCAGTCTGGCTGACATAGTAAGACCCCCACTCAAAAATTAAAAAAAAAAATTAAATTAAACAAAATGCATTTCAGCTTTACCTGTGATGAACCATCCTTAGCTTCTTGGAAGCTTTCAGATACAAAAATGTTATAAGCTGAGCGAGGTCTCTTTGGTTTTCCAAGCATTGTTAACTCCTAAAAAAAACAGAAAGATCAGATATAGTTTTAACCTCCATAAGACATACCTATAGAAATGTTACTCACTACTATGCATCATAGAATGTTCCTTAAAGTGAATGCTATGATTCTTATATAAAGTATTTGAGTATTACATCTTGGGGTTAGAATTTTTTCACAACACTAACTTTTGAAAATTGTACTAGACCTCATGAGCTATTTTCCAGACAAAATCATTTCCTTTAATATTATTTGCATGGTGTTTATGGACTGAACAACTGAGCTCATATGTACAAAACCTTTTTGAAAGATACAACAATCCATTTCATTTTTTTTTTTTTTAGTTGGTGTCTCACTCTATTGCCCAGGCTGGAGTGCAGTAGCACGCTCACAACCCCCACAGCCTCAACCTGCTGGGCTCAGGCAATCCTTCTGCCTCAGCCTTTCAAGTGGCTGGAACTACAGGTGCATGCCACCACGCCCAGCTAATTTTTTGATTTTTATTGTAGAGATGAAGTCTCACCAGGTTGCCCAGTCTGGTCTCAAACCCATGGGTTCAGGAAATCCTCTCACATGGGCCTCTCAAAGTGCTGGGATTATAGGTGTGAGCCACCGCACTCAGCCTCCAGTTTCATTCTTGCAGGAAACTACAATGCCATTGACCAAATCAATTCATGAACACTAGATTATCTGTTTAATAATCTCTTACTGCATTCCCTTTCCTGAATGTCTCAGCTTTAAAGCTCAACAGATGTGTTAAAGTCAATTTTTAGTAGGTACCAAAAGGGAAGAAGAAACTATGGAAAAGAAAACAAGTATCCCTTATTATGTAAATCAGTTTAGTTTCTGAGTTGAGAGAGAGTGAGATACTGCATTATCCTATTTAGTTTCTGAAGCTGGATACTAAGTAGTACTTGTAATTTATAAAATTCTGTTACTCTTGACAGCAATTTGGTTATACAATGCAAAAGTAGGGCTCTTCCAATTTACATCTAGAGATCATTTTCTTCTTCCTGAATCTCTCAAAGTCATTTAGTATTGAAACTCCAGGCACCTTAAAACTGAACTATTTTTTCCTTTTTTTCCTAGAGCTACCACTAGGGATTTCTCTCCTGTGTGTTTTACATGCAACTTCCTGATCCCATCTGATCTCTGAAGAATTGGTACTGGGGTGTCTTTGATAGTAAGAACAATCCCAAAAGGGAGTGAGAATGAAAAGGGAAACCCCTTATATCTGCCCAATCCTCATTTCTAGTACTCTCCACTCTTAGCATAGTCTGGGTGCATTAAGGATAGAGAGTAAGGGAACTATTAGTAATCACCCTTCCAAAAACCATCCTTATGCATTGTTTCTCACTCTCTTCTGGCTTCCTTTTACTAACTGAATCAGCAGCCCTAAATGATTATCGTGGACTTGAAACTGAATGATGCCTCAACCCTAGTGCTAGGAAACATTAGGGTCAGAGAGAGATATCTTGGCATCTTGGCATTCAAGGCTGGAATCTAGTTTCTCAGAGAAACAGTTTTAACTCTGATGACCATTTTCTAATAGCATATATACTGAACCAGCAAAGAGACCACCTCACAACTTATACTGGTTCTACAGAAAAATGAAGTCTAACATTCAAACAATGGCACTTATGTGGATTAATACTTTAAGCTGGAAACAACAAATTTTGAGCCATGTCAGGTTTTTTTTTTTCTTTTTGAGTTGGCGTCTCACTCCATCGCCCAGACTGGAGTGCATTGGCCGCTTCCGGCCACCGCAGCCTCGACCTGCTGGGCTCTGGCGATCCTTCCACCTCAGCCTTCCAAGTAGCTGGAACTACAGGCACGCACTACCACACCCAGCTGATTTTTTGATTTATTGTAGAGATGAGGTTTTGCCTGCCCAGGCGGGTCTCAAACCCGCGGGCTCAGGCAATCCACTCACCTCAACCTCCCAAGGCGCGGGATTACAGGCTGAGCCACCAAGCCCGGCTCATGTCAGGTTTTATTTCTTTGGGGGGGGAAAAAAAAAAGAATTGCATCCTAAAGGCACTTCTTATTTAATAAATTGGCACTTTTCCTGATGTGTTAACTAATTTAGTTGATTCAGCAATATTCAGTATCAAACTCATCATTACCTACAGAACAATTCAAATTACTAGGTTATTCTGACAAGACTCAGAAGCAAAGACTCTTGCTATTCCTGGTTAGGCTGTTTCATACCTATGTTCCTGTAGTTTCATGCCAGCCCTACTCATTACATATCTTAAATGGGGATACATCTGAAAGTAGCAACAAGGATGTCCAAGACATCCTCAGTGGCAAGTGGTCCTAGTGGCTATCCCATTTTTTGCCTAACTAAAATATACCTAATGACATTCTACTATTTCATACCTACACATTATCATTAAAATAAGGGAAGACTACCTATATTCACAGTTAAATAAATTTCAGTTATTTGCCATAGGAAAAGAGTACTTTAATGATACTCACTCTCTTTTTCATTAATGCTTTCTTTTTTAAACGTCTCTGCATGATTTCTTTTTCCAAAGATAATATCTGACTAGGAGTTAGTTGTTCTTGAATTCTGTTTATTTCTTCTTTGTATGCCTGCCAATCTGCCCTGTAAGCATCTTCATACATCTAGAAATTAAAAAAACCCAAATAAGTTAATAAATTGTTGCTGGAAAATTCAACACAGTACATCCGCCAGAGAAAGAAAAATACACGACTTCAGATAAAAACAGATTGAACCACCAAGTGGAAAACATCTTCTGGGATAAGATGTATATAGATTAAAAACATGTATTTTCTATATACATGTTAACCAAGTAGAAAGTCTAGCAGTTAGCCTCCATTTAAAAATTGATGCCAAACCTTCACCTCTATCCGTATTTTCACATTTATGTGAATCAGAAGGCATAATATTCCTTTGTAGATCACAGATATTGGGTCCAGTTCATCTGGTCCTTTAAAAAACATGACAATTGCTCTTAGTTGAAGAAAAACTGTTCAGCAATGTTGAAATTCTAAGTGCTTACTTTTTTCTCTGAATCAGGAAGTTCTCTCCATAGCTCAGCGATTCTTTTAATTAGTTCTGAATTTTTTGCATCTACAGATTGGAACAAAATGAAAAAGATGTCATAATTTTATGTTTCAGTAAAAATTTCTAATAATTTCCAGGAAAACACAATCCATATGCATAATTTAATACAGCAATTTAACTTTTCTTTATCCAACTAATTTAAATATAAGTAATTTATCCAACATTGGTAAAGTCCATTATCTAAGGAGTATATCATATAGCACCAAAAACGGTCCACAGAAGTTGATTATTAGTTTAAGCAGCTGGGTAATCAACTGATTCACATTTTTTACTTCCACATTTCAGTCAAAACATTTTTCAAGTGTCTGAGGAATTAAGTTCATTAAAACCTGATTAAACAACAAAATATAGTCTTGGTTCATATATAACACCACCTTGCATTTCAATTATAGAAATACACTTGGAAACAAACTATTCTAAGGTTAATCCATTATCCTTCATTTCCTTCCTCATCTTAACAGGAATGATGGGGTGCAACTGATTTAACAAACCACTTGTTAGTACCAACTCTTACATTTAAAGATGTGAATACTTAAGCATATCTCTGAAACTAATTCCTTATTTATAATGTGAGCATTTTTATTATAGCTCATTTGATTTTCATAAGTGTCCTGTGATGCATTCCATGTAAAAGGACCTTAGTAATCATAAGCAAAGATTAGCTATTACTTTTACACTCCAACCCAAAAAGAAAGTCCTACAGTCTTTCTAGGAAGTCAAAAAATCTATTTTTCAAGAACTCAAGACAAGAAAGGATTTTCACTCCTGAAAGCCACAGTAATTTGCATAGAGCCTTACAGTTTACAGAACACTTACACATAAGTTATTTCATTGCAACTTCAGTAACAATTCCCTGAGGCAGAAGGAAAAGCTAAGCAAGAAATAAAATAATTCATCTGTGGTCCTATAGGCCAAAGCCAACTAGGCCCCAAATGCAGCGTTTTTATTCTTTTCCCTTCCACACTATATGCTATTTTTAAAACACCTTTCATTAGTTCTCATTATATTTAAAGCATTCCTATTTGGTATAAAATGCTACACTTCCTATTTTACAGACTGACAAACAAAATGATTGTTCTTGCAGACACTGAATGCTTTTTGGTAGTGCAAATCAAGTTTTTTATTTAACTGCTTAGTGGCCTTTATATTACCTCAGAGAAAAGTACACATCCCCAAACTCCTTACCTGGGTCCTGAGCTTTAAATATGGGTAGCTGTTCTTTAGTAAATCGAAGGTAAGAAGTCATTGGTTTCTTTGGATAACTAGCCAAGGCAGATGAAAACCATTTCGGTAAATACACAAAACTACACACAAATAAAAAGACAATAACCAATGTTAGGAAATTTAACTTTCAATATTTACAGGTACATAAACATAGATCCCAAGTAAGATGTCATCAAGATGCTATACATCTGACACCTTCAACAAGAATGCTAATGCCATTTGACACCCTGTCGTGACCAGAAGGAAGAGCCTGAGGGACTGAAGTCTCAAAGCCCTTACCTCCTCAGCAAGGGCACTCCGAGTGAAGGAAAGCACCTATACTGCAGCTTCTGGGCCCCGCCCCCTCAATGCCTAAATGATGGCGGGAGAAACTGCGCGACTTCAAAAGAGGGCGCCGAACAGGTGCTCCGAGGCTGGGCAGTGAGGAGGGGTGAGAGAAGGAGGTGGAGAGAAGCAGGAAGCAAGGTCCGGGGTATTAAGGGAGTAAGGCCTGCTTTCAAAGCCACCTTGGCAAGGTCGAGGTCTCCATCAGTGGGCCAGGGTGGCTCTGAACTCCTAGGAGGAGCGGAGAGTGGAGGACAGCGTCTACATCCCAGCCCCGGGACGCCATGGGCCCTGAGTGAGGCACAGGTAAGGTCTTACCTAAAGGGTAGGCGAATTCGACTTCCACAGTCAGCGCACAGCTCGGCTCCGGACCTTCCCAGGGCACTCAGCACGCCCCACATGCTTCGGAGAAGCGCCATCGCACCAGCAGACAAGGCAGTGGCCGGGCCCCAAATTCGTAGAGCCTCCTGGCACAGTAGGACAACCCCAACAACCCCAACAATGACAAGCCGAAGCCGCGTGCAGCCCTGCTGGTTTTGTTATCACGCCCGCCACTCGCGGAGCACTATGGGAAACTAGCTAGCATCCGGTAGGCAGGCAGGGGGCGGGGTCAGGTAGAGTTGGCGCAGGCGCCGTAGTGAGCCTCTCGGTGGGCGGGACTGCGTGGCAGGAAGAGAAGCGCCGGGGCCGAGAAGCGCAACCTCCCCCTGCTCGCCTGCGGAAGGCTTTGGCCTCGAGGGGGCGCTGCGAGCCACCTCTGGCCCCGGTCCCCCCCAGCAGTCAGGTCTTCTGCGGGGCCAGCTTGGAGGAACGGCGGCGGCCTCAGCCGGGTTGGGCACTGGCAGGCGTCCGCGGGTGACGACTAGAAAGGCTGTACGTAACAGACAGCCTTCCCACGAGGACTCGGGACCGCTCTGCAGCCAGCGCTGCCCGAGGTCAGGTTGGCGGGTGCTGCGCGCCCAGCGGAGCCCCTCGGCTCAAGCCAGGGCTGGAGCTCAGAGTTCACAAATTTGTGCCCAGAGAGCGGGGAATTCGTAAAATTGCAGATTCCAAGGCCACAGCGCTTAAATTCGGTGTGCCTGGGCGGGACCCTTGAATCTGCATTTTTAACAAGTTCCCGAGAATATAACAAGTTCTCATGTTGGTGGTCGTGGGACCGCACTGAAAGCAATGTGGATTTAGACAATTCTCCCATCTCTTTCAGTCTTCGTGTCTGACCTCCAGCCTGCTTAATTTGAGCAGAGGAGACTGGCTAATGTGTTGTCTGCAGGCTGTAGGCTACAGCCTAGTTCTATTCTTGGTTCTAGTCCCAACATTAACATTAACGTCTTCACCTGGAAATGTCGCATCCGCTCAGGAAGATTCAAGTTTCACTTTCTGCAAATGAGGATGTTGGACTAGATCAAAGTTTTCCCAACCAAAGACTTGACAACATGTGAAAAGTACACCTTGAGATATTGATTGATGTGCTGTACAATTTTTGACTTGTTTTGTAGAAATACCCTTTTCTGTACAGGCAACGACATGAAAAAGATTAGGAAGATCTAAAGATATCTAAGGGCCCTTCCAGATCTTAAATACTAGTGATTTCAAAGATAACCACCTCCTGAGACAGCCTTTCTTCTGTTGCATAACCCAAACTGTTAGAAAATCTTACCGGTGTAATATTCTGTAGTTTGAAAACACTGGCCCTCTGGGGCTGCAAAGGACTAGCCTACTTTTTCTTCTAAGTGGTAAGTAATGATCATCACTTCCCTTTTCATAGACTCTCAGGGTTGAAAGGGACCTTCCAGGTATTCATCTCCCATTCTGTCTTGGAAGAAACAGGTTATTTTCCCTGAGTATATATGCTATGTACAAGACCCTAAACGTGGAGATACATGCCCCCACCCCAAAGAGATGCAAAGAAGTAAACAATTTCAGCAGAGTGCTAAGATAGAGGTTACATTTCAGGTGATTTCTAAAATAATTTGTTTCCTGTCTATTTTTCCAGAATGTTTTTGTTTTTTCAGATGTTTGACATAAAGTTAAACTTCTTTTGGATATTTTAAAAAATCTTAGCTGGGCACGGTGGCTCACATCTGTAATCCCAGCACTTTGAGAGGCTGAGGCGAGAGTATTACCAGAGCCCACGGGTTAGAGACCAGCCTGGGCAACATGACAAGACCGCATCTCTATAATAAATCAGAAAAATTAGCTGAACGTGGTGGCACACGCCTGTAGTTCCAGCTACTTGAAAGGCTGAAGCGGAAGGATTGCCTGAGACTGCGGTTGCCGGGTGCCACGCTGCACTCCAGCCTGGACGACAGAGTGAGACTGACTCAATAAATAAATAAATAATCTTGTTTTAAACTGTCATTTTGATAAATCTTGCCGTAAAGTTTTTATAAATCAAATCTATAACATTTCTGTTTTCTTCAGATACCAATCTTCCTTAAAAGTAATTTAACTGCAGTGATAATTTTCTTCTAAAAGCAATATTTACAAAGAAAACATACCTCTGCCTACTTACTCAAGCTGTCTTTGAACATTTCTTAATAAAACATGAAGACTTATTACAGCCTTTCCAAGAGTTCTGCTTCTTTATTTTGTTTTAAAAGTTTATCCACTCCCATGACTTCAACTCTCAGTTATAGTCTCATTATTCCCATATTTTTTATTGAATTTAGACCTCTCCTTTTAGGATTTTTTTTTTTTTAAGTCAGAGTCTCACTCCATCACCCAGGCTAGAGTCTCACTCCATCACCCAGGCACACTCACAGCCACTCCAGGCCTGCTGGACCCAGGCCATTCTTCCACCTCAGCTGGAATTACAGGTGCGTGCTACCAAGCCCAGCTAATTTTTTGATTTATTGTAGCTATGAGATCTCGCCAAGCTGCCCAGGCTGGTCTCGAACCTGTGGGCTCAGGCAATCCTCTCACCTCGGGCTCCCAAATGGTGGGATTATAGGCTTGAGCCACTGCGCCCAGCTTCTCCTTTTAGTTTCATATTCATATAACCACTATCTTCTGGACATCTTCACCTCCATGTGCCACAGATACTTCAAGATCAACTTCCCCTGAACAGAATTCACTGTTTTGACACCCATCTTGAAATCCTTCTTAACAAGAGGCATGCATTTCCCACTTCAATCATCCAAGACAATAACTTGAGAGGTCATTTCAGAATCTCCCCATGGATGCTCCACACCCATCAACCAGCTGCTGATTCTACTTCATTATTTCTGCTAGTATGTATTCCCTCCTCTCCAGTCCCCTTGCTGTTGCTTTTATTCAGGCCAGTAATATACTGATAAATTGCTCTCTGAAAAAGAAAGCCCTAACTTCCTGTGTGTGTTGAGTTCTATGGCATAAATACTCCCACCACATCTGATTTCAGGCTACCAGCTTGAAGTCACTGAACTTGAAATATGAGAAGAAGCCGGGCTCGGTGGCTCAGCCTGTAATCCTGCACTTTGGGAGGCTGAGGTGAGTGGACTGCCTGAGCCCGCGGGTTTGAGACCTGCCTGGGCAACTTGGCGAGACCTCATCTCTACAATACATCAAAAAAATTAGCTGGGCATGGTAGCTTTCGGCTACTTGGAAAGCTGAGGCAGAAGGATCGCCGGAGCCCAGCAGGTGAAGGCTGCAGTGGCCGGGAGCGGCCACTGCACTCCAGTCTGGGTGACAGAGTGAGACTCCAACTCAAAAAAAAAAAAAAGAAATATGAGAAGAGATGAACATAATCAGCTCTCCGAGCCAGTACCAGCCGGCTCCTGTAGCCATGGGTTCAGGCTCTGCCATCTTTCCCCAAACTCTTTTAGTAATTTTTACTACTTCCAGTCTTACTTCCCTCCAAACCATATTCCACAGTTACCAGGTCAATCTTTCTAAAAGGCAAATCCCATTCATTCATCTATTGATCAGGTAGGCAATGATCACATTTCTGTATTTGAAACAATCAGTGGTTCTTGATTGTCCATAGAATCAAATTTAGATTCTTGTACATGGCATACAAGTCCCCTGTCAACTGGCCTTTTTGTCTCTTCTATAGCTCCATCCCTCACTTCACCTTTCTTGAAATAATTTATGATTATAATACATATTTCTTCTTCTGACTTAAAAGATACATCAAATCACTTCATCTGGCTCTGAGTTTACCATTGCTTTTTGTGTGATATACCAAAGTACAGTAATGGAAATTCCTAGATAAGAATACAGGCTTAGAAGTAAGACAGATCTGGGTTCAGAGTCTGCTCTTGTTACTTACTAGATGTGTGACACTGCCAATGACAGTCTCTCTGACAGAGTTTTCCCTCTTGTAAACTGGGGGCAATAATAGTTGATTCTTAGGATTATTGTGAAGATTAAATTATATAGTATATACAAAAAGGTTCTTAGCAGAGTCCCTGGGACATAATAAAGACAATAAATAAAAGCTATTTTTATTCTTATATTTTCATAGGAATTATTACTAGTTTCTAAATAATTATAGCTATAATATGGATTATCCCCAAGTAAAAAATGTCAGACTTGCATCAGAGCCCTGTCATTACTTTTTTGTTCACTTTCTGTATTAAATTACATATATACGTACATATTAAATAACCAGCATTGCTCCTGTTTTCCTATTAAACTTTTCCTTTTCCCCCTAAACATTGTCATAAGTAGAGCTTTTAACATTGCTTAAATTAATAATATCTGAGCACAGACATTGTGGTAGCTGATAAAAATTAAAACAACACACCCGTAAGTTGGATTACAGTTTAATGTTTTCAGAACATTTTTATATAATTTTGATCGTATGGTCCACTAATTTGAAAAAAAAGGGGAAGTTATCATGATCATTGCTCCCAATTTTCAGATGAAAAAAATGAAGTTCAGAAAGCTCAAGTCATAAGGTTCCAACAGTTAGTAAGTTGTGTAGGTAAAAACCTGGTCTTCCAATTCATTGTCCTGTGCTTTTCCAATTTTTTTCAGATCACTTGGACTCTGTCCACACACATTTTTCCAGTCCCAAATATCTTCCTTGGATCTTCTTGTATGACTTATTGTAACTTTTCATATAGTACTCTAGTTTCTTGTTTTTTTCTTATGTATACATACATACATACATATATATATATATATATATATATATTTTTTTTTTTTTTATTTTTACTAAAAAGATGGTAAGTTACTTGAAGACAGGACTAGGTCTTGTGCTTCCTTTTATCTCTTATAGTACCTAGCACAGCACATTGAGCAGAATAGATGGATAGACAGACAAACGATGGACAGGCAGACAGATAGATATGTGAAAAGATTAGTATCTGCACAAATTATTTATATATAAATTTGGCCCTATGAAATAACTACCTGTTAGATGCATCGTTTGACAACAGAAGGGACAGTTCTATGTGAATGTGGAAACCATGTAAAATTTTGGAATACGTGTATGAAAGTAATGATTATGGTTCATTAATACTTGCACACTGGCAAAGCTGAAGGTAGCACCGTAAATAGTAACAGCATCCAGAAGCCTAGATAATTCCCTAATGAATAATGGAGTTATATGCATGGATAGCACACAAATGAAGAAAAAATATTGCTAGGACAAAGCAGTTTTGCTTTTGTGATTATAATGGTTAAATAATATAACTACAATAGGAATAATCACCTAATTGGTTTAGCATGATAAATAGATGTGATTCGGAACATACAAGTAAAATATATTTCTGAAAATAACATCATACTGTAAATACCACATTTAAAAATAATTTACTCATCAGTAATTACATAGCACTATGACAGGCACTGGAAGGGCAAACAGAATCTCCCAGAGAGCTTACATTCTGATAGAGGGAAGAGTATAAACAGATACAAATTACAAAAGTATGAGGGGGACCCAAAAAATGCCAGAATTATTTTTTGAAGGGCAGGCCCCTTGTAATACCAGCATCCCCCATCAGGTAAGTTTTCTAGGAATCCATCGGCATCAGTGTACAAACTAAAGTTGTTGTGAGAGGCAGTGTTTGGCTTCAGTGAAATTTTTTTGGAGATTCAACACATTTGACCATTTCATGATGGGTGCTATACAAGCACACCTGCCCACACTACGCTGAGTATTCAGCATTTTGGACCAAAAACAGCATGACCCCGTGCCCCACCCTCCCTATTCACCCAAGCGACTTTTTTGTTTCCTTGATGGAAAAAGTCCTCAAAAGGAACGTTTCACTGATGTGGAAGCTGAAACAAAAAACGGCAGAAGCACTAAAAGGCATAAAAACTGATGAGTTCAAAAACTATTTTGAGCTGTGAAAAAAGCTTCTCAATAGATGTATCAGAGTGCTTTGAAGGTGACTGAAATTTAAACATGTAAGAATAAATACACAATATTTTATAAATAAATTCCGAGGATTTTTGGGTCTCCCTTGTATAACAATTCATTGCAGCAATACAGGAAAAATTTTTACAATTTGAGTTTTTTTCTGTAAATCAACATTTTAATAAATTGTATATATGTATAGAAAACTACATATATATATTTTAAGTCATTTTAATTGATGTAGGGTCACATCACTGGAGTTTGCCTTTAAAATCAATATACAAAAGGAAAAGTAGAGAAATTAAAAGGAAGACCTATTGCATGTTAACAGTTCCCAGCTATCCAAATTAGTTTATGAATTATTTCTCAATTAGAACAAAGTCTGCATGCAGCCTTAATTATTAAGGGCATATCAGAATTATTTTTAGCCATTGCTGTAGCAGCACCACAAAAAATAAATATAGCTTTTCTATTTTAAAGCTGATTCTATGAGTCAGCAGGAGGTAGGACAAGCAAAAAGGACAGCTATAATTTTATGGAAATTTATAAAACCTCAATTCATATAACTAGATATTATTGAAAGCTGACCTCATATTACTGAAAGCTGACTTAAAAGATTGGAAAAAATCCAGAATGATTATATTGATGGAATAATGCTATTAATAAGACAACATAACCTACTGTGTCTGCCCTCACATTATTTTAAAGTACCTGATCAATACAAATAATAATGATTATAATTTATTGCTCAACTATGTGCCAAGCATTGTACATGCTTTATCTCTAATCCTTTCATAAGTTCTGCAAGGTGGTATTATTTCTGTTATACAAATATTAAAAAATGGTATTCAGAGAGATTTTTTAAAGGATATCTTCCTTTGTTAGCATCTTGCTAACAAAAATTTCCACCTCCAAATCCAGTTTACAACTTCCAGATTATATTTGATTCTATGTAGGTAAAAAATGGGTAAATCCATCAGGAAATTGTAGTCTTTTTTTTAAAAACTCTCACATTCTATTATTCATTTTCTACCCTCACAGGTACTCATATCTTGACTTCTTTAACTGAGTGGATTAAAATAACATCTTAAATTCCTTTATTCAAAAACACTAGGCTTGAATTATAAAAAAACTACACAAACACACATGCATGGGTGTGCATGCATAAAGAAGTGCAGAATATACAAACACAAAATTTGGTTTAATGGTGATTATACTTGAGTATTGCAAAAATGATTGAGTGGCAGTCATTTTTTACATTATATGTATCTGTATTTTAATTTTGTTCTAAAATAGTAATATTCATCTTTTTGTAAAAAAAAAAATTAAAACATGGTTCCTAGGAGAGACCAGTAATATGCTAGACACTGTGGTAAGTTCTAAAAATACATAAAAAGATGACTATGATATGATCACCTGTTTAAATCTGCCTGGGAGAGTAGGGATTGGCTTCATGGAGCAGGTGACAGCTGAACTGTTTTTTGAAGTGTAGAAAGGTGGAGGAGCTTTCCTGATAAAGGAAACAGTATGTGAAAGTCATAGATATACATGAGGGCATGGTGTACATATAAAAACAAAATACATGTGAAAAGGAGTGATATGAAACAAAACTAAAGACTTTAGTTTTGAAGACTTTAGTTTTGAAGTTGTGAAGGACTATGTTTAATATGTTAAGGAGTTTGATATATGCTTAATATGTTAAGTTTAATGTGTTAATTCTAATAATATTAATATTTTAATGTTAATATGTTTAATACGCTAAGGAGTTTGATAGCCAAAGAGCATGTTAGGCAGGTTAGAGACCAAATTAAACTTTAGAAAAATCCCTTTGTAGGAACACACAGAGTGATGGGAGTGAGGAGACTACTGCTATAATCTGAGAAAGGGACTGAGAGATTCTGAACTAGACAGTGCCCTGGCTCACACCCCAAAGGCCTAAGTAAAATCAGCAGGCTTCTATTGGCCAATTAAGCATATAGAAGCCAAGAATGACTTTTTTTTTTTTTTTTGAGTTGAAGTCTCACTCTGTCACCCAGACTGGAGTGCAGTGGCTGCTCCTGGCCACCACAGCCTCGACCTGCTTGGCTCCAGCGATCCTTCTGCCTCAGCCTTCCAAGTAGCTGGAATTACAGGCGCATGCTAACACGCCCGGCTATTTTTTCTTTTTTCTTTTTTGATTTATTGTAGAGATGAGGTCTCGCCTGCCCAGGCGGGTCTCGAACCCGCAGGCTCAGGCAATCCACTCACCTCAGCCTCCCAAAGCTCGGGATTACAGGCTGAGCCACCGAGCCCGGCGCCAAGATTGACTTTAAGGATTCTAGCTCAACAGACTATTCCAATTCAGATTGATACTCTGCTAAGTAAATAGCCCTAAGCATAGCCGGGTGTGGAGCGCGGGCCTGTAGTTCCAGCTACTTGGAAGGCTGAGACGGGAGGATTACCAGAGCCCAGCAGGTCGAGGCTGCGGTGGCCGAGAGCGGCCACTGCACTCCAGTCTGGGCGACAGAGTGAGACTCCAACTCAAAAAAAAAAAAAAAAAAAATCCCTAGGCAAATGTTTTATATCTTTTTACTGGTTAAAAGCTTACAGTGACTTCTAACAGGCTATCAAATCAAGGTTTTATATCCTGCGGACCTATCTTCTTCACCTCTAATCTTTTCTCTCATTAATTGCACACAGGCTTGCCAATGCCATTCTTATCTCTACTTTTATTGCCTGTTTGGTTTCTCCTATTTTCATTAATGTCTTCCCCACTCACATATGCCAACTAAAATCCTAAGTGTCCTTCCAAAGCTTTGTTCATTCATTTACTTATTCACAAATATCCAAGTACTTGTGTGCCAGATACTGTTCTAGATCCCAGGGATTCAAAAATGGAAAAGAACATCAAGGATCTCACAATTAGTGATACTGATAGAACAGTGTGGTGAGGGAAATGATAAAGCTGCACATAGTATCACCATAACACTGACGAGAACTATTATCTCCTCCACAGATAAGGAGCCACATAAGATTAGGAATATAATGGATGGAGGAGAGGGCATTTTAGGCAGAATAAACAATTTGACCTAAGTCTGAGAATGAGAAACACCATTTTATACTGGAAGGGGGGATACACTGGGATCCAATGGGAAGTGTAGGTAGTCTGGTGAGAGGCAGGGAATGGCAAATGAGTCTAGAGATGCAAGCTAAGTCAGATCACGAGAGGCTTAAGAACTGAGTACTTTACTCTGCTGGTTGATTTAAATGAGGGGAAAGAACCTAAGAACCCAAAGGGCTCTGATACATATATACATCAAATAACAAATGATCTTCACTGTTTGAAGTGAAAGTGTAGGGTCCAAAGGCTAAACTATTAGCATCTCTTTTCCTCTTTTTCACCAAGGCCCTCTATAAAACCACTGCTGAAGCTCTGAGGAATGATTTAAAAATTGTTAAGCTGATAACCCCCAAGATAAAATTTGGGTTAGAATACTTTGGCACTTCTGTGAATGGGTTTGATGGTAGGAGAAAGACCGTTGTAGTAGCAGTACATCAAAAAATAAAGAGACAGGAATTTCTGCTTCCAGATAGATAGGTGGTCCCTATGAGAATTAGAAGAGCAGGATAAAATATAAAAATCACAATTAAAAAGGTATGAAAGAGCTGCAGAAGCCATGAGAATCTTAAAGGTGAGCTCTGTGTCTATAGTCATTTTTCTCCTGGAGTAGATTAAAGGCTGAGAATTTAGGTGTTCTATGGGCAAAGAGTTACTGTTGGGGACAAAGAAACAGTTTTTTTGGTGATTGTACGGTGCTAGAGTGATAAGACTGGAGACTCAGAGAACTTCAAAATGCAGCTAATTTCTCCCTGAAGGCATTTGCCAAAGTTTTCACCTTTGCCAGCCAGGAAGCTGAAAAACTAAACTTCTGAATAAACAGTATAATTTTTCTTTAGTTTCTTAGTGTTGAGAAGACAACAGCCTTCCAGAGGAAGGAGACCCCAAAGAACATACTAGGAATTAGAAGACTGAAGTGATAAACTGACAATGATGATTTATAAAACCTCTTTTCCCTGGCACCTTTGTTGATTTGGATGTGGCTAAATGCTGAGAATTCAGGCTTGATTCTTCATAGAAGGTTACTGTTCATGATGAAAACAACAACAAAAACTGGTAGTACTTTTGGTGGTTGCATAGATAGAGCAAATGTAATAAAATTGCAGATCTGCAGGACTTTAAACAGATAGCTGGTTTCTTGCTCAAGATGTTTGCCAAGTCTGAATCTCTCAGGAACAAAAGGCTAAAACCATGAATCAAAAATACTGAAAAGCAGAGTGGAATTTCCTGCAGTCTCTCTGTACTGAGGAAACAAAGACAGCCAAAGAATAAGAGTAAACCAGACACAGTTTGAGTCTAATAAAACTGCAAGCCACCCTCAACTAAGCACAGGCAGGACCTAAATGCATTAAGGTAATCATCTTCACACTCTGACTAGCAGAGCAAAGGGTATACCTCTCTGGTGGAAGATAACATCATTTAGAGTCACTACAGTTTGTATACAAAATGTCCGGCATTCAATAAAAGCAGGCCTACGGGTAATTCAAACACAAGTTAACAAAGACTTTGAAATAACTATAATTAAGGACTTCAAAACATAGAGAAAAACATGGACAAAATAAATGAAACAATTTAGAAATGCATCAAAGAAATTGTTGAGTTAAAAATGACAATTCAATAACTGAAAAATAAACCTGAAATTAATTATGATAACTGAAAGAGTGGATGTGTTAAAGAGCACATCTTCTGCTGAACACAGTACAAAATAGAGTTAATAAACTGGAGAAAAGGTCAATGCAAAATTTATACTGAAGCACAAAGAGAAAAAAAAGCAAAACACAGAAAATAGGTTTGGAAGCATGTGAGGTATAGTCAAAAGGTCTAATATACCTAATATACATTTTTTATTCTGGGGCCCTAAAGGAGAAAAATAAAACAGGGCAGAAGCAATATTTGATAAAATAATGGCTGAGATTTTCTGAAACTGATGAAAATATATCAACCCACAGATTGAAGAAACTGAAACTCGAGCAGCATGAAGACAAAACTACACCCTGTAACACCATAGTAAAACTGCTAAAAATAAAAATGATAATTTTAAAAGTAGATAAAACAGATATATTACTTTTTAAAAAGCAACAATAAGACAGCTAATTTCTCAATAAAATTATGGAATCCAGAACACAATGCAAAGACATCTTTAAATTGCTGAAAGTAAAAATATTAGGAATTCTATTCCTAGTAAAAATATACTATAAAAGGCCGGGCTCGGTAGCTCAGCCTGTAATCCTGCGCTTTGGGAGGCCGAGGTGAGTGGATTGCCTGAGCCCGCGGATTCGAGACCCGCTTGGGCAACTTGGCGAGACCTCATCTCTACAATAAAAATCAAAAAATTAGCCGGGCGTGGTAGTGCGCGCCTGTATTCCGACTACTCGGAAGGCTGAGGCGGAAGGATCGCCGGAGCCCAGCAGGTCGAGGCTGCGGTGGCCGGGAGCGGTCACTGCATTCCAGTCTGGGCGACAGAGTGAGACTCCAACTCAAAAAAAAAAAAAAAAAAAAAATATATATATATATACATATATATATATACACACACACACACAATAAAAATGAAAGGAAAATAAAAACATTTTCAGAAAAATAAAACCAAACAGAGTATTTGTCACCAGAAGATATACACTAAAAGAAATACTGAAGGGAGGTTTTTTTTGTTTGTTTTAGAAAGGGTCTCACTCTGTTGCCCAGACTGGAGTGCAGTGGCACGATTATAGCTCATTGCAGCCTCAATCTCCTGGGTGCAGGCAATCTTCCCACCTTAGCTCCCTGGCTAATTTTAAAATTTTTTGTAGTGACAAGGTCTCGCTATGTTGCCTAGGCTAGCCTCAAACTTCTGGGCTCAAGCAATTCTCCCACCTTGACCTCCCAAAGTGCTGGAATTACTGGCATGAGCCACTCACTGTGCTTGTCCCTGAAGGGAGTTCTTTAGTCAAAAGCCAAATGATCCCAGATGGAAACAGTAATGCAATGAAGACATCTGGACAAAGTAAAATTGGAGGTAAGTATAATGACATTGACTTATAAAACAATAACATTGGTCTTATAGTAGAATTAAAATACATGACAATAATGCAAAAGGTGGCACGAAAGGGATAACGGAATCCAAGAGGTCTAAAGTTCTCACATTACAGAGAAAATGGTGAAAGTAATAATTTATATTAAACTGTCAACAGTGAAAGATGGATCTTTTAATTTAAAGCAATCACACACACTCTAAATGATAAGTTCACAGACAGAAAATATGGTACTGTTATAAAAATGGATTAATCTAAACAAAGGCAAGAAGGGAGGGAAAAAAAGTATGGCTTAAAAGAAAACAAGAACATAGTTGGTATAAACCCAACTATATTAGTAATTCCAATAAATGCAAAAGGATAAAATACTTTAATTAAAAGACTAAAATGGTCAGACTGGATAAAAACCAAATCAAGTAAAATCCAACTATATAATGAGAACAGGAGACATGCACTTTAAAAAGGACACAGAAAGGTCTAAAGAATAGAAGATATACTAATATTAAAATGAACTTTAAGACATAAGCATTAATACAGATAAAGAGAGGCATTTCTTAATGTGATATCATAATTCTATCTTCTGTGTACGTATGTGTATAAGAGAAAGAAAAGCATCCAAGAATGATTTCGGAATATATAAAGCAAAAATGAAATAAAGAATTCATGATCATAAAGGGAAACTTTAACACAGTTCCCTTAATGCCTGTGAGAATAATAGAAATTGTAGATATAATGAACAAACTTGATCTAATCAGCATATATAAACACTGCATCTAATAATAACAATTCCTGTTCTTTTCAAATGCATATGATAACATCAAAATTTCCATATGCTGGGTCATAAAGAAAGTTCCAACAAATTTCAAAGAATTGAAAATTTTCAGATTATATTTTCTGGCCATAGAGAAATTAAGCTAGAAATCAATAGCAAAAACTTAGCTTAGAAGACAAAAAAAAAAGAAAAGAAACCCAGTTGTCTGGAAATGAAACAGTACATCTCTCTATATAACTTACAGGTAAATGAAAAACAAGAAAATACTTTTAACTGAATGACAATGAAGATACAATATTTCACAACTTCTAGTCTCCAGCTAAAGTGGTAGTTATGGGGAAATACTGTTTTAAATACATATATTAGAAAAGAAAGATTAGGTTTCAATCTCAAGAAGCTAAAAAAAGAAAATCAAAATCAAAACAAAATATACAGAAATAACAAATGGAAATCAGTGAAATGGAAAACAAATGTACAAGACAGTTTTTAAAAAATCAAATGATGAAAGACTAATTCTTTGGAAGACTAATTAAATTAATCCATTAAGACTAATCAATCAATAAATAATGTAAGGAAATATGACTACAGATACTTATTATTACCTTCAAAAAGATAAGAGGATATTGTAAACAACTATGCCAAGTAGATTGATAATTTAGATAAAATGCACAAATTCCTTGAAAAATAAAAAACCAAAAAATCTAGTGCTATATATATTAGAGAGATAGAATTTGTTATTACAATTTTCCATAACAACAAAAATAACTAGACACAATGGCTTCAGAATATTCTTCAAAATATTTAAGGAAGATATAGCACAAATCTTACACAAACTCTTCCAGAGAATAAAGATGGAATGCTTACTCTTTTTATGAGGCCAGCATAACTTGAGGTATGAAGGTAATACCATACTTAATATTGAAATAATACGTTTTCCCTTGGAACTCAAGAAAAGATGCTTGCTGTTACTATCTACTCAGCATGATACTGAAATTCAGACTAGTGCAACAATGGAGAAAAGAAAAGCGGCACATAGTTTGAAAATGAAGACATAAAATTATCATTATTTGCAGTAACATGATTATAAGTGTAGGAAACTTTCAAATTCTACAAACTTTTAAAAAGTGAATTTAGCCAAGTTGCAGGATACAAGGCAAATATAAATTGTTTTTCTATACATCAAGAACACAGAAATATAAAATGAAAAATAACTTGTATAATAGGTTTAAAAAATCAGATACTCAGAAATGAATCCAATGAAAAATGTATAAGACGTATACACAGAAAGGTATAAAACAATTACACTATAAAACAACCAGTTAGAAATTAAAAGCAACATAAATACATTGAGTGATACATGTACACTGGAATGACTTAGTAAGATGTGTTAGCGACCACAAATTCTTTCCCAAGGAAAAGTGAGGTTCTATGTCCCCTTCTCTTGAATTTGAGTGAGCCTGTGACTTTCATCGAAAAACTACAACTCAAGTGACACTGTAACTTCAAAGTCTAGACCATTTAAAAAGACAGCTTACTCCTCATTCTGTTGGAACACTTGATCTCCAGATACTGCCTCTTGGAGCATACATCTTGTAAGAAGATCAAGCCACATAGAAAGGTCATTAATGAGTGATCTAGTAGATAATACCTGCCCAGGTGCCATCATATGAGTGGAGAAGCCTCCAGACGCTTTCAGTCCCAAACCATTTGAGTCACCTCACACTGAGACCCTAAATCTCATAAAGCAGACAAGCCATCCCTCCTGTGCTCCATTTCAGTTCCTGATCCAACAGAATCTATGAGCATTAAAAAATGGGTTTTCTTTTACAGTCCTTAGTTTAGGGTGGTTTGTTGTTCAGCAATGGATAACCAGAACAAAAGATGTCAACTTTATCTAAATTGCTCAGTAGTTTCAGTACAATCCCAATTAAAATCTCTGCAGGAAGCCGGGCTCGGTGGCTCAGCCTGTAATCCCGTGCCTTTGGGAGGCTGAGGTGAGTGAATTGCCTGAGCCCACGGGTTCGAGACCCGCCTGGGCAAGCAAGACCTCATCTCTACAATAAATCAAAAAATTAGCCGGGCGTGGTAGCGCGTGCCTGTAGTTCCAGCTACTTGGAAGGCTGAGGTGGAAGGATCGCCGGAGCCCAGCAGGTCGAGGCTG
>CAUYQG010051436.1:0-16291 GCA_963574415.1 Tarsius wallacei | reverse complement strand
CATACACAGTGATCTATTACAAAACCAAGTAACTGAATACCACATTTTTTCACTCATAAGTGGAACCTGAACATTTGTCAAAATACTACAAGAAAGAGATTGGTCATTGCGGGACACTGCCAGGGGAAGGCGGGAAAGAGGGGGAGGTGCATAACATCTCTAAGAGTACTTGGTCCTAAACCTGGGCAAGTGAGGACCAGTGGGAGGCCCAAACTTCACCTGTATGTAGATCACTTATGTAGCGAATCCTGAATTGTACCCAACATCTTTACAGTAAAATAATAATAAAAAATAAAAACAAAAATAACAGGGCTATGTTCAAGTGTACAGATAAAATAATTTGTTTAATGGACATAAAGGAGGAAGAGAAAAATATAAAATGATCCCTTATAGATGCAGTCATCAATCCAGGCTTCAGAAATCTAGTTTCTTGAACCAATAAACATCAAAGTGAATAAAGTAGGGTAGCAGTGGTGAAGACTATTTAAAGATTTAAAAAGACATAAAACCCCTGTCAAGCAATTGCAGTGTACCTTATATTAAATCTGATATAAATATAATGTTGAATATGAACACTGACTTATTAAATAATTCTTTTTAATTTTGGCAGGAGTAATAATGCTATTGAAATTATATTTTTTGTTTTCTGGGGTTTTTTTTGAGTTAGAGTCTCACTCCATTGCCCAGGCTGGAGTACAGTGACACGCTCACCACTACGCCAGCATCGACCTGCTGGGTTCCCGCGATCCTTCCACCTCAGCCATCCAGTCCATGTAGCTGTTACTACAGGTGCACGCTACCATGCTCGGCTAATTTTTTTAAAAAATAAATTGTAAAGATGAGGTCTTGCCGATTTGCCCTGGCTGGTCTCGAACCCTCGGCCTCAGGCAATCCACTCGCATCGACCTCCCAAAGTGCTGGGATTACAGGCTAAGCCACTGAGCCTGGCTGAAATTATGTTTTAAGAGTCCTTATCTTTAAAATATACATATCAAAATATTTACATATTGAATGTTTTAACTCTGTCCTGCTTTAGAAAAATGCAATGGGGAGTAGTTGAGGGCTTAGATAAAAAACTATTTTTCAGCACATGATAATACCGAATTGGGTAGCTGATACATGGAGGTTCACGGTAATATTCTCTGTAATCGTATGTGTGAAATGTTCCATACTAAAAGCCTAAAATAGTTTTAATTCTCCTAGTGTTGAATTTACAATATCTATTGTAATTATTAATTTGCATATAAATATTAAATCCAGTAACATCATAGTTGTAAAATTTACTTTGAAAATAATTTCATTACCAAAAATTTGTTAATGAACCCACAATAACATAATTCCTTAATGAACTGAACTTCTTAATTTTCTCTTTATAAAAACGATGCATGGTAGAGCTAAAGACTAGAGAGCAGCTAATTATGAGAAAGGGATGAACCTTTAGATAACCAATTAATTAACCTCAATTTGCATAATGGTCTTATTTGCATAGCTAATAGGTTGGGGATTGATTATAGACTATTAGCAATTATTAATAAATGAAAGTGGGTTTAAAATACATGAGTTTGTATTTCAAACATAAAAGGCAAAGGTCAGTCATAAAAGGTTAATAACAATGTTCAAAGCATCAGGCATTAAACAAACATTTTAACTTTTAGATTTCATGCATTTCTGAAAGGATAATTCATGAATTCATTAATTGGTCTCACCTCTACATGCATACTGGAGCACATGCAAGTGTGCATAAGGTAAATTTTATTAGTCCTAGATTTACATTTAAACTGCAGTGATTGGAGCTAGTAGTATTTTATTAACATCTAAGAACGTACTGTATCTCAATTCCTAGAAATCACAGGTATTTCTCAAGAAATGTCAAGTTCTACTACGTTAATATTTAACACACTTTTCTTTCCTAAACCAATTATTCATTTGTTTCAAAGAAAGACTACATCTAAAGTATTCAATTAATCTTTCCCATTTATTTGCATTTGCAGTAAGATAGAATGCACTATATAATTTAGAGCTACTCTAAACTTTTGACCCTCATTTATTCAATTCAGTATACAATTCAAAACATTCTCTATATTTTTTAAAAAAGATAATTGCCTACAGTTTAAAGATTCTAAACATTCAGAGCACTGGTTTGCTAATTTTAAACAATTTAATTATTCAAGTGATGCATAATTATTGAGGACAATTTAATTCCTTTAATTTCAAAGACACACTGCATAATCCGATTTACCAAATGATTTGGTTATACATTTACAGGCAACTGTGCAGCCCTCTACACAAAATCAAGACGTGAGGTTTGCTATACAGGCAAGAGTGCTTTATTTTTATGAACATCAATTGATGAATGAATACAGAAAATTCTATCCTGCATCTTCTGCCTTTTGCTCCCATCCTGCTCTCCCTTTTCTCACACTTCCAGGGTTTTCTTGCTCTGACTGTTCTATTTTCTTTTTTCCTCTTCCTCTTTCTAAAGACACTTGACTGATGGAGCACTGTGATATGGTGTCCAGGGATAGTCCCAAAGTGAATGTTTCAGGTTCTTATTTTATACTCTCTCTGGGTCTCTATTCTACTAACAGCTAAATTACATCTGGTTTTCTTGAGTCTTCTAGATTTTAAAAGGGTTGCTGTGATTGCAAAAGGATGGATTGCTTAAGTGCAAAAGAGTATCAACTCAATAGATCGAAAAAATAGCATTTATCTCATTATTGGTAATATCTCTTAGTATCTCTGTCAGCCTCCCCCTTCACAAACTGGATTTTACTTGCTTTCTGTGTGGGTAAACTATAATACATGACAGTTAAATTTTGAAGAAAGATTTTGGAGTTATAAAACATGGGCTTAAATCTCTGACTTTACGTTTAGTGATTTTCATGTAAAAATAGCTACCTAACTTTTTCTTATTTTGCCTTTGTAAAATGGGGTAACAGAAATATATATGGATTAAATATTATGCTACATATAAATTATAATAAATATTAGTTGCTAACTTTACAATAATTTTTTCTTTGCTCTGCAAAAATACTAAGTGCAAGAGGACATCCAACTCAGATAATGTCTAGTAATGGTCATCCAGTAACAATTGTATTTGTGAAGTTTATCCAGAGCCTCATAATGGGATTAATAATAAGTTTATTATTTAAATACACGTATAGTGATGGTATTTTAACAATATCCTATACAAAGTGTGAAAAGTGTGTTTCTGTTTTGACATTTCAGAAGTATGAATTCACTCCCTGCTTTTTAATGGTTTTTCTATGTTCTCCAAAGAGAATATTATTTTTGACATATGTATTTCATTAGAAAATCAGCAGAAACACCATAAAATTCTTGTAAAACCCTTAAGTGGTATAACATACTTTTTGAAGGAACTCGGAGATTGGCAAGAACCACTTCCAGGGAGTCAGCTTGGACTCGAAGTACATAGCTTGTCCTGGTCTCATAGTCCAGAGGGGCATTCACGTAAATAACACCTGTGATGTTATTAATCCCAAATGTACCTAGAATTCAAAACACAATTACTTAGTCACTATCTCCACATTATAAGGAATGAGGTTCTCTTTAATAGTCACCATGATTTCAAAAACACGAAGACACTTATTTTATTTATAACTACAGTAATGCATGAAGCATGAAAGTTACAAATGCTGGCTTTGGGAAGACATATTCCAGTTCTTGAAATGCTCACCATTAGAATCTTCCTAAATGCTGGCTTAGAATTATACATGTTGGGGTTTTTGTTTTGCTTTGGTTTGAGATTCCCCTGGAACTCAGTGTTTCAATGATCAGTTATATTTAGGAAATACTTAATAATATATTTCTCACCAAAGAGTCATACAGTCTTCTGCCATACTAAAGACTTCAGAAGTTGTGTTTTAGAAAAACACAATTTTGTTTAACTAAGTATTCTCTCATCTTACTGGATTATTATACTGTCTATGATTTAATGTATCTTATTATTCTATAGATTTAGTATTCTGCCAGGAACACTTTAGAGAATAAACTGATAATTTAATATATTGATTATTTATAAGAATGATTTATTATTCTAAGTATCTTCATCTATTTTCCCATTGTTTATTATTCATACATTTTTACATATATATTTGAGTGAAAAGCAGGGCACTTTGATAACTTTATAATATCCTCCCTCTTGCACTCTTCATAGTCTTTCCTCACTTTAATTTTTCAATAGAATTGATCATCACATAATATTATATATTTATTTGTTTAATAATTGTTATTACCCATCTCTTCTTATTTGACTGTTAAATTCTATGAGGGCAGGGATCAGTTTTGTCCATTGGTCTATCCATAGTGGTTGAAAGAATATTTAGTACATAATAGATGCTCAGTAAATATTTGTTGAATGAATTAATAAACAAACAAATTAAATGTAAAACAGTCACTGTGGAGGATAGAGATTAATAAATACAAGCACTTTACTACACAGGCCATAATTTATTAATATTTAATAATAATTTATTAAACATATATTAAATATTTCTTGACTACCTACAATTTGCCAGGCTATCTAACATATCAATAAGAGAAACAGACATCAACTAAGCTGTAGATAATAAGAAAACAAAGAGACTGAACTACGAACTTATTCTCAGAGGCTAACAAACTGCTATGATTCTTAAAGTGATGGGTAGACAAAACTCAAATTATTTGTATACTTACAATTGTTACTTATATGCCTAATTTGACTGCTTAGGGAACCATAATATAAAGTGCATGGTTTTTAGCACTGATATGACTTTTTTTGCATTCACACTTATCTATGTTCTCAAAATTTCTTCAGGAACAGTTAAGGCATGGCTAACATGGACTGAGAGTCATGAATTGCACAGACAGTGGGGAAAGCCTTGTAGGCAGTAATTATGGCAAAAAGTTGAAAATATAAGCACTACTTTTAAAGAAATGTCACTAAAATATTTCTTAATGAGGGAAGGTAGAAGACTTCTAGAATTAGATATTTAGTATTTCTTAAAGGAAATAAAAACACTAAAGCTAACATAACTGGATGTTTTTGTCAGGTTCACCATATATAGTTACCAATTACATTTAAAGATGGACATAATTTTATAAGAAAAATTGGATAAATAATAATTTAAGGCAAAATTAGTCCAAATCTGTTTATTAATTTATGGCAAAAACACAGACTAAAAATGTACTCACCCTCTTCATTTCCTGAAACAATGGAGTACACGATACTCTGATTAATGGCCGCTGCAGAAATTACACCAACCATTGTCCCTCTGGTGGCAAGTTCACTTACTGGAGGAGGTCTGCAGGTTTAAAGATAATTTATTTATTTGTAAGACTATCTTTTAAAAGCAGTTTCAGATTCGAAGAAAAATTGAGAGTATGGTGAGAGATTTTCCATGTGTCCTCTGCCCCCACACATTCATAGCTTCCTCCATTAACAAATCCTTCACCAGAGTGCTACATTTGGAACAACTGGTAAACCTACAATGACGTATCATCATCCAAAGTCCATAGTTTATATGATGTTACACACTTATCCTATGGGTTTGGACAAATATATACTGACATGTATATATCTTTATAGTATCATAGAGAGTATTCTCACTTGTCCTAAAAATTTTCTGTGCTCTGCCTCTTCATCTGTTCCGCCAATCCAATCTCCGGCAACCACTAACGGTTTTACTGTCTCTATGATTTTTCCTTTTCCAGAATTTAATGTAGTTGGAACCATATGGTATATAACCCTTTCAGATTATCTTCTTTCACTTAGTAATATGCATTTAATATTCCTCCATGTCTTTCCCTGGCTTGGTAACTCATTTATTTTTAGCACCACATAATATTTCATTTTGTGGATGTGTCCAAGCTTATTTCCATAGATAAAGATATCTTCGTTGCTTCCAATATTTGGTCATTTTGACTGAAGCTGTTATAAGTACCCATGTATACGTTTTGGTGTGACTATAAGTTTTCAACACCTTTGGGTAAATAACAAGGAGCATGATTGCTAGATTGTAAAGTAAGATTATTTAGCTTTGTAAGAAACTGCAAACTGTCTTCCAAAGTGACTGTACCATCAGCAATCAACAAGAGTTTTTGTTGTTTCATATTCCCTCCAGTATTTGCTGTTTTCAGTATTATGCATTATGGCTATTCTAATGGATTTGTAGTGATATTTACTTGTTTTTATATTATATTTTGTAATTATAAAGTTTTGAATTTAATAGTAGAATGTGTATAGCATTATGTTGTGTCTGTATACTTATTTGAATAATATTATTATTGGAAGTTTTCAAGGGAGTACCACATTAAGGCTCCAGGGCTATTAAACTATGTTCAAAAATATGCAAATGTCTTATCATCTACATTATTTTTAATTAAAATGAAACATAATACTACTCTATTATGTGCTATATGTCAAGAAAAATGCTTTTCACTTGACTGCAAAGGACCTTCTGGGCCAAAAATCAATAGATGGAAACAATTTGCTACTTCAACTTAAAAGTGAAATGCTGCTTTTGTGCTGTTGATTAAGCATATTTATGCAAATGGTGTGACATGGCTTTTCTATGCCTTTTTCCTGACTTACTTACTGCAAAGCTCTAGCTGTACCAAAAGTATTTGAATGGATGGCATCACAAAATTCACATTTACTTTGAATTAACAGTTTAACTGTAGCCATGGTATTCCCCTAATATTATGGTATCTACCCAATTTCAAAAACTATATTTTCAACAACATATTATTTTGTTTTCATAATCTCAGTTTCATTTTTATGATATTGCTTACTTAACTAGACTATCATAACTTTATCTTCATAAATTAATGCCTTTGTTCTCAAGTTGATAAGATATTCTATTGCTATTTCTTTCACATAGTCTTCTTCATTTAATAGTTATTCCTTTCATATTATTTCTCATTATCCACTCAGTTTTTCTCATCTAAATTAAATTGTGCTTTCATTGGAGGCTTTTATGAACATTCCTGAAAATGTAGTTTGAAAACTAAATTGCATAAATGTCTTTATAGAAATCTTGTCCAAATTGCTCTGTTCTTTGCCACTATAGTCCATATACTTGTTTAAGTTGCCTGAATGTAAAGCAATCTTTCTCATAGATACATCAGCACTTAATGGTGGACCATATAGTCATTGCTTGCTCAGTAACTATTTCTTTCTAAATGATAAGAACCAATATATATTATTTTAATAGAATGCATAGATATTTAATTAATTAACTTATTCCTTTTACTCTCCTGCATGGTTTTTTTTCCTTTTTTAAAAAATATTTTTCATAACAATGTCTAAGTATTGTTTTTGGATGACCATTCCTTTTTCATTGTCAGTATAAGTGGTTTGGATAGGGTTTTCCCAATCCCCATGGATAAAAATCAATACATTACCTATCTCTGGCCATGGTGGGCACTTAGTTTTCACAGTATTCATGTGCTATATATGTCTCATGCAAAGCCAATTGGCATAGGACTATAGTGTTCTATTTCATTCTTGCTAGCAAACCCTATTGACTAAATTTCATGCTGAATTTGATGAAGTAAAGTGCCATATGGAACAGTTCTCACGGAAAGAAACTGAAGGTGATATCTGATCAGCAGTCAGCAAGGAACTGATGCCCTCAGCCCAACATCCCAACCGGAACTTAATCTTGCAAACAACCACATAAGCCTGGAAGTGGCTCATTTTGTAGCTGACCCTTAGGTGAGACTCTAGCCCTGGTCAACATTGTGATTAAAACTTTATGAAAGACCATGGACCAGAAAACACAGCTAATCTATGCCTAGATTCCTGATCTATAGAAACTTCAAGATGATAATTTTTTTTAACTTATTAAGTGGTGGTAATATTGTTAAGCTGTGGTAATAATTAATATACATCACCTAAATATTATATCAATGGTTTGTTAATTTGTGACACATTAAATTATATACTACTTATTAAAAAGTTTGTCATAATAAAACATGTTAGTCATATCTGGGATAATTTTATCTTTTTTTGGCTAACTGTTTCTTTTCTTAATGTTTTATTTTAAAGATGTGGAGTACAATTCAGGATTAGGTCCATATTGCAGCAGGTCGGGAAGCTCCAAAAAATGTATGTCCAACAAAATGATCTGATAGAATGCTTGATGTGTTAAAATGTGTTGGCAATTAGGGCAGAGTTTGTAAAATATAATCAGTAATAAGTATAGAAAACTAAGCACAGGAAAAAAGAATTAATAATTCCAGAGAAAATTTAAAAGGTGCAAGGAAGAAGAAAAATAAACTTAGTATACTATACTGTTCAAAAGTGAGTAGATTTGATGTGGTCATTGAACCATGAAAACACTGAACATTGATTTAACCAAAATTATGAAATAATAATATAGGATGGATAGGGACATGGAAAGTATGTGGTAGTACAAGCAGTGAAAGAAAGCTAAATTCCTATCTTCCACACAAGAAAATGAATAGCTAATACCTATATCTGAAGAAAAAAAATCACAGAAAAGTAGAGCTATCAAAAGAAAAACCTGAGTTAAAGTTGTTTCGTTTGGGGTTGAGGAACAGGATAAATGGGTAGAGGACTATAGTTGTGTAGGCAATAATTCTTATACAACTGACACTTTAAGCAATAGAATTACATCAACAAACTTTTCCTGGAAAAGGACCAGATAGTAAAATATTTTAGGCTTTGCAGTTCATGCAGTCCATCACATTATTCAGTTGTAGCACAAAGGCAGCCAACGGCAATAGTTAGCAAATGAACATGACTATGTTCCAGTAAAACGTTATTTATAGACATTGAATTTTGAATTTCACATAATTTTACATATCACTAAATATTATCTTCCCTTTGAATTGTTTATGGAAAATGTAAAAAATAAAAATACTTCTAGTTCTGAAGCCATATAAAGACAGGCAGTAGGCTGGATTTAGCCTGTGGGCTACTATTTGCTGACCCCTTCTTTAAACAATATGAATGTGTATCTTTGATGAAAATTAAAACTGCAAAGAAGGGAGAATAATGAAAAAACTATGAAGAATAATTTCAAATTTGTCCTAAATTATACCTGTTGCAAGAGATCTTATTTTTACCAGGAGTCCATTCTGAAGGACATGAGAAAGAACATGCAGAAAGTGCTTATGTCATAGTCCCATACTTTACAATCTTGTAATGTTTACAATATTTTCCTCGTGTACTGGCTCTTTGATAGTTATAATCCTTAGGCTATGTAGAATTAAGGGAACTTTTCTATAGACATAGAAGCTGTTAAAGAGATCAGGTGATTTACCCAGAATCATAGTTTATGAGGGATTAGAACTGAGACTAGAATGAAATGCATGTTTCCTTTATTCCTTTTAATTGTTTACTGCATAAATACTACAAGACTATATCCTTGTAAAAAAATTTAAAAATCTATAGAAGAACATATAGTTAAAAAAAATCACTGCCCTTCCTCACCCGTCACAATCCCACCCTCCTCATATACACTTAGAGTTAACTACTGTTGCAACGTGATCATTATTATAGTTGTAGGGAGAAATAGTTCTATTAGGAGAGAAAAATGACAAACCTCCCTAAAATTCCTAGCAAAGGGCCGTAAGAAAAAGAAATGATTTAATCCTTGGCAAGGACTCCAAGAACTCACTGATGCATGCAGAGTTGAACTAAAGCAACAAGTGGATAACTATGTTGGAAGACATTCAGTATGTAGGCTTTTGTGCCACAATATCAGTGTTACATTATTCCAGTGCATGACAGTCACCAAAAAAGCACTGTCTCATGTGTGTGTATGTCCATTGATTTTTTTATATAAAGTAATACAGTGAATTCTCCATAGAGTTAATGGATTTGAGTCTTTATAGTTACTTGGCCATAGAGATGTATTCATTGATAAAGGTAGCTTTGCTTTAAATCATTTATTTCACATACTACATCAACAGGAGTTGGCCATTGCACATTACCAACTCATCTTCAACAAAGCCTCCACCATCAACCACTGGAGAAAGGAGAACCTATTCAGTAAATGGTGCTGGGAAAACTGGCTGACCACACGCAGAAGATGAAAACAAGACCTCTATCTATCCCCATACACAAAAATCAACTCTAAGTGGATCAAAGACCTAAACATAAACCCTCAAACTATAAGAGCCTTAGAAAATGCAGGAGACTCCCTTATGGAAATTGGAACTGGCAACCAATTCCTGATCAAATCCCCGTGTCCATATCATAAGAGACAAGATAGACAAGTGGGACCTCAACAAACTGGCATGCTTCTGCAAAGCCAAAGTAACCATCAAGAGAGTGAGGAGATAACCCACACACTGAGAAAAAATATTTGCCAGTTGTATATCTGACAAAAGCCTAACATCTAAATCTACAAGGAATTCAAATGTGCCAAAAAGGAAAAAAAAGAAAAACAGTCCCATTCCAAAAGATATGAATAGACAGTTCTCAAAAGAAGATATATGAGCAGCCAACTGATACAAGAAAAAATGCTCAACCTCACTAATCATCAAAGAAATGCAAATTAAAACCACACGAAGATACCACCTAACTCCAGTCAAGATGGCCATCATAAATAACTCAAAAACAACAGGTGCTGGAGAGGATGCAGGCAAAAGGGAAGACTTCTTCTTTTCTTTTTTTCTTTTTTTTTTTTTTTGAGTTGGAGTCTCACTCTGTCGCCCAGACTGGAGTGCAGTGGCATGCTCCCAGCTACCATTGCCTCAACCTGCTGGGGTCCAGTGATCTTTCCATCTCAGCCTTCCAAGTAGCCAAAACTACAGGTGTGCACTATCACACCTGACTAATTTTTGATTTATTGCAGAGACGAGGTCTCACCAAATTGCCTGGGTAGGTCTCAAACCCATGGGCTCAGGCAATCCACTCGCCTTGGCCTCCCAAAGTGCTGGGATTACAGGCTGAGCCACCAACTTGACATTTCTTTACTTTTTTAAGATTAAAAAATCAAGTTTATTTACAAAGTAAATAAGAGAATGAGAGAAAAAGAGGAGAGTCACCTCCCCAAGGTAGGGGAGGGGGCCAAAACCAGAAAACATGGCCAGCCATAGCTCAAAGAGCACATGGCCACACCATAGCTTAGGCAATGGTCGTGGCAATGGCCAAAAGGGAACACTTCTACACTGTTGGTAGAGGTGTAAACTAGTACAGCCTCAGGAGAAAACAGTTTGTCAGTTCCTAAAAGATCTAAAAATTGACTTTTCATATGACCTCGCAATCCCCATACTTGGAATATAACCAGAGGAACTCAAATCACACTGTGGAAATGATACCTGCACACACATGTTTATTGCAGCATAATTCACAATAGCAAAAACTTGGAACCAACCATGCTGCCCATCGAAGGAGGACTGGATAAAAAAAATGTGGTACATTTTGCAGCCACGATATTATGCAGCCACAGTTAAGAACAAAATTATGAACTTCACAACAACTTGCATAAACTTTGAAGCTATAATACTGAGTGATTTGTCACAGAAACAAAGAACAAAGTGTCACATGTTCTCACTTACAAGTGAAACTTGAACAACTATTGTAATACTATAAAAAAAGAATTGGCAGCAATGGGAAACTGCCAGGGAAGGGATGGCATACCTCATCAACAAGGGTACCTACATAATAAACATTTGTATACCTAACACTGAATTTGTACCCCACATGTTTAAAATAAAATTTTTTTAATGGAGGAGATGTCATGTTTGAGGATAAGGGTGAAGTGGGGAAAATGAAAGAAAGGTAAACTATTTAGTTGGTTTTCTTACTGCATGTGAAGAACATGCTGGGCAGTCACTTGGGGGATTCTTATTTGGAATTCTGGGAGTCTGCACTGGATTTATTCAATAATTGTCACTCAATTGTAGAATCACTCAATGTTGCATCATCAAAATGAAAATTATAAATGCTGAGTGTAAAAAAAATTTAAATAATAGTCTCACTCTGTTGCTCAGGCTGGAGTGCAGTGACATGATCATGGCTTGCTGTAGCCTCAACCTCCTGGGCTCAAGCAACACTTCTGCCTCAGTCTCCCGAGTAGCTGGAACTCCCAGGTATTGGTTTGTATGTCACCATGCCCAGTTAATTTTTAAATTTTTTTAGAGACAAGTTCTCACTATCTTGCCTAGGCTGGTCTCCAATTTCTGGGCTCAAACAATCCTCTCCTCTTAGCCTCCCAAAGTGCTGGGATCACAGGCATGAGCCACTGTGCCCAGATGACAAATGATGATTTTTAAAGTACTTTAGGGTCTTCAAAAAAGTATACAATTGTAAACTTCAAAGATAGTTCACTTTCATGCAGTTTTTGTAATGACAGACAGCAATCTTGCCTTTTATTCATGTTTTCAAAACCACCTGCATATTATAGTGTACATGCTCTGTAATTATGTTGTCTTGTGAAAAAAATTATTTAATTTTTTGGAAAGTTGTCTTAACATGCTAATGCTATACTGGCAACATTACTAAAATTAAAATGAAACCCACTGTGTGAATGGTTTGACTATAGAGGAACATAAAGCTTCTAGTATGAAATGAAAAATCAAACCAAAGGCAACCTTCCTTTTCACAATAAAACTCATAAATAGTTCCCAACAAAGAAGAGAACTGTGATAGTGTACATTAAAGTTACATTAAGTGCCATGGCATCTGGGAATCAACATATAGAATAAAGCATACTATGAGCTTTTTTTTAAATTTCTTTCTCCTTATCACAAAGACCTTAAGTGTGTTTTCTTCTTGAATCACGGAGAGAAGGAACTCAAATATTAATCTTATATTTTGTTACATTTTCTGTTCATATAAAAAACAGTTTGGGAAAAATGGAAGCATTGAGCATTTATTCCTATTTAAAGGAGTTTGGATAGAAAGAGCAAGTGATATATCTCTCATTTAAGACCTGTTTGTTGTTCATTTTCTGATAGAAAAGTACAACTATTTAAAAATAGATTATTACTCTGATTACATTAGTTTCAAATGAACTTTCAGATAATATTTTTTGAATAAGAAACACTTTATGTTTATATATTTTTTCTAATCAAAATTTTATAGAGTCATTATAGAACATTCAGAAAGCCTAGAAGCATATAAAGAAATGGAAAACAAAACACCTATAGTTTACTATCTTGAGATGTCCTGTTGAAATACTGGCATTTTTCCTGATTTTTTTTCTAATTTTTTTTTACGCAACGTTGAACAAGAGGAGTGAGAGGGGGCAGACTTGTCTTGCTCCGGTTTTCAGGGGAAATATTTCCATTTTCTGTCAGTTAGCAATATGCTAGCTGAGTTTATCATAGAAGGCACTTGCTATTTTGAGGTATGTTCCTTCTATACCTAGGTGTTTGAGGGTTTTTACCAAGAAAGGATACTAGATTTTATCAAAATCTTTTGTGTATCTAATGATATAATCATAGGGTTCTTGTTTTTACATCTGTTGATGTATTTAGTTACATTTATGGTCATACAGATGTTGAACCATCATGGCGATGAAGCCTACTTGGTCATGGTGGATGATTTTTGAGATGTGTTTTTGGATCCCATTTGCTAGAATTTTGTTAAGAATTTTGCATCTATGTTCATAAGGCAGATTGGCCTGTAGTTCTCTTTTTCTGTTGGATCTTTATCCAGTTTGGGTATCAGAGTGATGTTAGTTTTGTATTACGATTTGGGGAGAATTCCATCTTTCTCAATTGCCTGGAATACTTTAAAAAAGATTGGTGTCATATGGGAGGTTGGTGTTTAGAGCTTTTAGGAATCACCACACTGCTTTCCACAGAGGTTGCACTAGTTTACACTCCCAACAACAGTGTAGAAGTGTTCCCTTTTCGCCACATCTGTGTAATGATTCTTCACATGTTTTTATCCAATCCACTGTCGGTGGACACCCGGGTTGGTTCCATGTTTTTGCTATTGTGAATAGTGCTGCAATAAACATATGAGTGCAGATGTCTTTTTAGTAAAACAATTTATGCTCCTTTGGGTATATTTCCAGAAGTAAGATTGCTGGGTTAAATGGTAAATCAATTTTTAATTCTTTGAGAAATCTTCAAACTGCTTTCCACAGGTTAAACTAGTTTACATTCACACCAACAGTGTAAAAGTGTTCCCTTTTCTACCCTCTTACCAACATCTGTTGTTTTTGACTTTTTAATAATAGCTATCCTGACTGGTGTGAGATGGTATCTCATTGTAGCTTTTATTTGCATTTCTCTGATGATTCGTGATATTTAGTGTTTTTTCATATATTTGATGGCTGTTTTATGCATTCCTTTGAGAAGTGTTTGTTCATGTCCTTTGCCCACTTTTTAATGGGGTTATTTGTTTTTGTTTTGTTTTCCTGTTTATTTGTTTGATTTCTTTATAGATTCTAGATATTGGGCCTTTGTCAGATGCATAGTTTGCAAATATTTTATCCCATTCTTTAGGTTGTCTCTTTACTCTCTTTATGGCTTCTTTTGCTGTTCAGAAACATTTTCGCTTAATAAGGCCCCACCTGTTCATTTTAGTTTTTGCTGCATTTGCTTTTGAGGATTTGGTCAAAAATTCATTGCTTAGGAGGCTTCTTTTCTATCTGGGCAATTGCTGTGTGATCTCAGCCAGTGCTGTGGCTTTATATACCATTGCCCTGATGTCAACTTCCATATTTATACTTATATACATTGTTACTTGTGAGCTCCTGTTTATCTATGCCACTGCCTACTTAAGATCTATTTAGATGTCCATAGTCAAAACAATTCCACAGGTCCAAAGTACAGCTCCTTATTCTTCCATCCTTCATCTGTTCTTTGCAAATGTTTAGTAACTCAGTCATTGGCACTACCAATGTGCTTTAGCCAAACCTTGAGTGCCATCCATCATGTCTCATGCACAATCTGTCAGCATATCTTGCCAGCTCTATTTTCAAAATTAATCCCCAAATTTGGCACTCCGCTTCTCTCCACCTTGACCACAGCCACCCTCATAGAGAGACATTTTAATCTTTGAGTTGGGAGCATGTGAGCTTTCTCAGAATGTATACAAGAACATATGTGTGAGTCCATATCCATTCTACTTTTTCTTGTAGTTCTACACCAGAATTAAACTGTCTTAAAATAATCAGCACAGGGTTCAGAAAGATTATTCCATTCTTATGTGTCTCCATTTATTTAGAACCAAACTCAAACTTGGGTGATAATTCTGCACAAAACACCATCACAGGATTGATCTCTTCTGGTTTTCTGGGAGCTTCCCCTCCCCACAGTAAGAAACGTGCTTCTATAATATTCATGGCTACTTCTGTCCCTCCTTAATCCTTCCATGTCTCCCTCCCCAACTTGATTATGGGCATCTGTGAGAGGAAGGACTTAGCAAGATTGAAATGTGTAGGGGCTGCAGGGGAGAGAGAAAAGAGAGACGAGAGAGGGAGAGAGAAAGAAAGAGAGAGAGAAAGAGAGAGAGAGATGGATTATTCTAAAATAATAAATTAATAAATAAATCCCCAAATAAAGGGTCTTTTTCAGAAATAAACCTTATTTCTTAATAAGCTGCTTGGAGCAAGCACAGACACTAAAGTCCTGACTGTGCAGGACTTCAGTGTTTGCACATAGAGTTGAGGAAGCATGACAGAAAGCTAAAAAGCTTAGTCCTAGAAAAGAACAGAGAATACAGAGCACTTGGAGTGTTGAGAACAAAGGAAAGAAGTGAAGCTGGTGACAAATATGGCTGACTAGCCAGTGGACATTTCAAGGTCAAGGATCTAATATCTAATTTGAACACTATTATAACTGTGCTTTTCCTTTTTCCCAAACTCTCAGGATAGTTGGCTACATGCATCAATACTGTGCAATTGTGTGTGTGTGTGTGTGTGTGTGTGTGTGTGTGTGTGTGTGTGAGCCTGCATGTGGCAACAGGAGAAGAGGCTGAACTCCACACATCGACCAGCATGGGACAAAATGGAGCAGACAGTAGCACAGTCTGAACCAACACAACAGAAAAAGGAGCCCAGAACCAGAGACGATAATGAAAATATAGGTCTACCCACCCCACCTCATCACTGGAAATGTTTAGAATTTGAAGTATGGGGCTTTCAGAGTATGCAGAATGAAGTTGGTGTCCACATGACATGGGTCATAGAGGCAGGGAGACCCCAATTGTTATATGGACACCCTTCAGTAAGCACTAAAAGATTTGCAAGTCAATATGATGCCTGAAAATCAGGTGGTGGTGTTAGTAAGGATGAAGGAGCAACCACTAGGCCCTCTCACCTGATAAGAAGATGCTGACAATCTTGATGGTTCAGTA